>JAOVVI020009675.1:2072-13464 GCA_028571085.2 Nepenthes alata
AAATATGAAGCCCTGTTAGCCAGATTACGACTAGCTAAAGAGTAGTCAGCTAGGCGGCTAACCGTTTATAGCAACTCAGAGCTTGTCTTTGACCAGATCAACGGGAGTTTCGAGGTGTGCAACCTTCTCTTGGCCAAATACTTTGCTAGAGCGACGGCGGTCGAAGATCCCGAACAGTGCTCGAGGGACATGAGTGAAGTTTTGAGCACTCACAACATAGCGGAATAGGAAGAGATGCAAGTTTCCAACGCCAAAAATTAGATGACGCATTACTGGAGATATCTGGTGGACGGAGCACTGTCAAAGAACACGGACGAAGCCAAGTAGGTCAAAAAGACGGCCGGCTGGAACATTATCGTCGACAAGCGGCTCTACCGCCGTCGATACTCGACTCCGTACCTCTGGTCTCTTACTCCTAAGGAGGCCGACTGCGCCTTGAATGAAGTCCACCACGGGATATACGGATTATACTTTGGCGGCAAGAATTTAGCGTACAAAGTCATGCGCCAGGGATATTACTGGCCTACGATGAAGAAGGACGCCCTGAAATTTGTGAAAAAAATGTAAAAATTGCCAGCTCCATGGTAATCTTCACCGCCAACTACCCGCGAAGTTGAGATCCCTCCAAGCTTCTTCTCCATTCGTGCAATGTGGGCTCGATATTCTCGGCCCGTTTCCATCGCGATCGGGCAAAAGAAGTTCATCATCACGGGTATAGACTACTTCACCAAATGGGTTACAGCCACCCCGCTGGCCAAGATCACCAAGCACAATGCACTGGAATTTGTTCGACAGAGTATAGTAAGTAGATTTGGCGTTTTCGAGGTTATTATGACCAACAACAAAATTTAATTCTCCGCTTCACCAAGTATTGTACCAGTTTAGGTATCAAATTGGTCTACACTACGGTGGCGTACCCCTAGGAAAATGAACAGGTTGAAGTCACTAACCATACGCTACTCCACAGTCCGAAGGCCAAGTTGGAGGACGCAGGGGAATATTGGGCCGACGAGTTGTCCTCCATCCTATGGTCATATCGGACGACTACAAACAAACCAACTCGCGAGACATCCTTCAATCACTGCTACGGGATTGAGGCGGTAATACCAGTTTAGATCAGGGTTCCAAGCCTTAGGGTCAAAGCATTCGATCCACTCAGCAACTCCCAAATGATAAGGGAATACCTAGATCTACTAGAGGAAGCTTGCGACGCAGCCAAAATACGGACAACAGCCTACCAGCAATGAGTCACCTACTAATACAACAAGAAAGTGAAAGCGCGGCAATTCAAAGTTGGAGACCAAGTCTTGCGAAGTGTAGAGGCTACGGGCAAGACGACCAATCGGAACAAGCTTTTTCCAAATTAGGAAGGCTCGTTTCTTGTCTCAGTCATTCTGCAAAATGGAGCATATAAGCTCTGAACCCAGGACGATAAGTTGGTCCTACGAACGTGGAACGCGGTCCACCTAAAATGTTACTTCAAATGAAGGCCCAGGTAGGTCATCTGTATGACACAAAGCATGCTTGTAACACTCATTGTAATTAATAAAAGAAAGTTCTTTTTTTTTTGCAATGAGCCATATTTTTCTTTTCTTTCTTTTTTCCATGTGAATACTTAATTGTACGATATACAAAATAAAAGACCTATACTGCCCCTAAATCGGACAAATTTTTACCCGTTTGTAATTGAACCCTTGTCATCCAGGCGGCCCGTAAGCGGTCGAATTAAATCCTACTCATCCAAGGGGGCCCATAAGGGTCGAATTAAACCCTGATCATCTAGGCAGTCCATAAGTAGTCAAATTAAATTCTGATCATCCAGGCATCTTGTATACGGTTGAATCATACTTTGGTCATCCAAACGGCCTGTACGCGGTTGAATAAAACATTGGTCATCCAAGTGACCCATCCGCGGTCTAATTCTAAACCTTAGGGGACTTAAACAGCACACGTGACAACCTCCTCCAATAGGAGATAGCGTGATCAGTCTATGACGGTCAACAAAGTAAGAGTAAAGTATTGTGTTCAAAAGCTAGCCACCCAGAGTCTAGGCAACACCATTCGTTACGTGAGCACAAATCGCTAAGGCAAACTCGTGTACAAAAGCGATTCCTTGAGAGCCAAGGACCCATCTCCGAGCAACAAGACCTTAACGGTCAACTCTCTAGGTTGACCGCCCCAGAGGCCACTCGATAAGTTGGCCAATCAACATACACATTAAGTAGTAAATAAGGAAAGGAATAGTAAGGCAAAGAGACTAAACTGCTACAAGAATACCTTTTCTGATAAATATACTCAAATATATTATAGGAGATCGAAACCAAAAATACAAGTGTACAACTAAGCAGTAGAGCCCCCAGGAGGGTGCGGGAGAGGCCCTTCGTCGTCCCGTGCAAAATCAACAAGATCCTCACGCAGCTGTGCACCACGGTTAGCAGGGTTAAGGATGCCGGTTAGAAAGTTGGCATCCACAATCCTAGCAATGTGGTGACTAACCCGGACGCTTTCCCAGATCCTGGCCCATAGCACCTAAGTGACCTCCTGACGGTGCAGACGGGTGGCGAGCTCATTCTCTAATTTAACGACTTTTACTCTGAGCTCCACCGTAAGCCTCTTCACCCGAGAAGCTCTCTCCTCCACCTAAAAAGCCCTCTCCTGATGACCTGCTGATTGCGCCCTGAGCTTTAGTAGCTCCCGCTCGAGTGGAGCATTTTCTTCTTGGTGTTGTTGAACCTAGGCATCCAGTTGGTCCATTTCCCTGTCTATCTCGGCGATCTCTTCGTCACGGTCATCGATTATAGCATCTCTTTGGCGCAAGCCCTTACACACCGCGAGCAAAATCTTCTCCTCCTACGAAAGGTCAAAGAAGTTAGGCAGCTATGACTTAGGCGAAAGAAAATGAGAGCTTTGAAAGGTTACAACAAAGACTCTTCGTTCCCTTCTTGGCCGTCTCCGTGACCTCCAAGAATAGCCTGTTGAAGAGGGACCTGGGGTGGGCTCCTCTTGAACCTGCTCCGTAGAAGACTCACTAGCAAATATTCTCCGGCTGCTCAGCGCTGATCTCCACCGCCTCAAGCAGCTCTCCAGCAGCTGGCTCACCTGGCGCCAAAGACAGCTCAATGGCTGGCTCATTTCGCGGCTCATCAGCCAACTCTATTATGGCGGCTCTAGGCGACGGCTCCATCAGCACTGCTTGCGCCACCAAGTCCTCCGGCTGCAATAGCGCAGCAATAGCACCACTTATAGCAACGCGCAGCATGGCCTCGTACCCTTACACAACAGCCTCTACTTCAGAGCGCTCTCCAGCTCTAGCGAGTTGTCCGACCATTATGTAGGTCAGCACTGTGGAGGATGACGAAGAAGACTTTATCGTCGCATCCCTATTTTGTCTTGGACTGCTGGGAGCATCACCGGTGGAAGGTGCGCCAACTGCACCAATGGCAAGAGTGCCCACTTTCCTCTTGCGCTGTGAGGTCACCGGCGGCAGAGATCTGATCTACTAGACTGGAGAAGGAGGTCCCCAACGAGCTTTTCTAGCTTTCTCCATGGAAACCAGGCGATCTCACACGAACTTGGTGAGATGGTCCCTGACCAGCTGCAACAGTGGCTCCACAACTGCCACTTCCTCCTGCTTGAGCTTCCCGATGAGTGCACGGGAACCTTGCCCTAGTCCTGGGATAAGGGCTATGGATCAGCAACGTGCACAAAAAAGAAATGATCCTTCCGGTTCTTGAGAGAATCGTAAATGGCACTTCTAATATGGAGCTCTCTGGGGGACAACGAGATCCAATCCCCATTCTGGGTGAATCAAAACATCACCCTCACGGCCTCCACCGTCAGTATTCGTGAGTGGTGAAGGAGGAAGATGCACAACGAACAGAGGTATCACATGGTATGTAACGAATTCGGACTAAGTAGGTTAGTTTAAATAATTAATTAGAATTTTTAAAATTTAAAATTTTAAATAATTTTAAATAAATAATACTAAATCCTAAAATTTGGATGTGATAAACCAAATAAATAGAACCCGACACAAATTAAAATCCACACAGGACCTCATCGGACAACGTCTGGATAAAAATAAATACGACCTACTCTACAATCATCGTAAAGGAGGTAATAATTTCAGCCAAAATTATAAATCAGACATAATATAATATCCCAACCGTTTTTAAAATATATCCATCGGCCTATATCCGATAAATTTCATAATACAAGCACATTAACTACCAAATTAAGCCATAATGAGACTAGGACTCACCAACTCGAATAAATGGCTGACAGATCACGATCATACTCCTACAATGCATTCGAATCTTCTACTTTGAATGGAAAAAAATATGAAAAGTGAGCCTAATACTCAACAAGTATGATATTTAAATAAAAGGAGTCCAATAAATCAGAGAGAAGATTAAATGGATAAAATTCGTTCAAATGACAGAATAAATTTAAATCATCGATAAAATGAATCAAATAGAAATCTAAGATCTAAAATCTAATGGTGATATCGTACTCAAATCAAATATTCAAATCTAAAATAAATATCCAAATCAAAAAATAATCATCATCGGGATATATATATATATATATAAGCAAAATAGAAGTGATCCAGACCGATTTTAATAGGCAAATATCGATTCCAAGTCCAATCCAAGTGAAAATCCGAGTTCGAGTCTGAGTTCAAATCCAAAGCCTGATTAGCTTATAATTTGGGGCATAATCTGATAACCGAATGATCCAATACCATACGCATAAGCCGAAATAGTATCGCGATAAATATCTCAAAGGTCCGAATCAAAACATATAATCAAAATCGTTTGTACGAGACATACCAAGACCCAACTGTGGAAAAAAATTGATAAATTTTAAATCCAAATTCAAAATCTAAATCCAAATCAAAGTCTAATACAATTCAACATAAAGATACAAATCAAGTATCAAATATAGTTCTAATTATTTAAAGACTACTTGAAGAAGAGTTACACATAATTTTGGTAACTTAAGACCACATTAAATATAATTTAGGTCAGCATGAATGGTCATCCATGTACTCTATACCCATAGGTAAGGTTACTCACTATTATTTATCACCCTCCACTTTGGGTGCAATCCTCAAATTTGTCAGATATATTAGGACGCCTGAATATATTCTAAGGTTGAATCAAAATATCTAAATGGGAAGGGTCACTACTCCAAATCTTTCCTACCGGTGAAAAGAAATTTTTAAATAACAATATTTCTTCATTGGAAGCTAGTCAGAATATCTAATAATTTAAATTTAAATGTAGTGACCACAACCCAGTGCATGCACGTGAAAATGTACAGCTTATGCAAGTTTCATACCCATTTTCGTTACACATACTGATGTAAAATATACAGTATCTAATAAATTATTCGAGCTTTCAAAAAAATAGTAAATCCCCCCAAATTATAAAACTCATATAAAAAATCCCTCAAAATCTGCCAATGAACTATACAAGCATGTTTAGAATAAATAGAATGGGTGTACAAAAATATATACATGTTAGTAAAAATTCTAAATAGTATCCAAAATACATCAAAAATTAAACTAGACTAAGAATATGGGTTACGGATACTTGCCTTGACCTCATACTTTACATATATGAAGAAAGGATATTCCAAAATATCCAAATCGGATGTTTCTCTCTCCTATTAGCGTGTAACCTGCGCATGCTGCCACCTCTCTCCTATGGGCCGCCCTCTACCGTGCGCGCCACCGCCGCGCCACCTCGCCCACGACCATCACTGCCTCACCCGTGAGCCGCCGCCGCTTGTACCTCCTCTCGCGGCCGTTGTCTGCCCTCTTTCTCCTCGTGCAAATCCTTCCCTTTCTCTCTCTGTGCGCGACCCTCTGCCACACACCTCTACCGTCGATTCTCCCACAACCGTCGCCGGCCACTGGCGCACTGTCTCCTCCGCACGTCGCCATCGCTGACACTATCGACAGCTGTCATCGACCTCCTCCCCAAGCGCCACCGCTCCAGCCGCTTTTTCCTCAAACGGCCGCTTCCAATCACATACGAGAGGGACTCCTCACTAATGACGCCGTCACAGACCACCTCCTCTTCTCTACTCCGCCGATCGTCGCCTCACCTGCCGAAACCCTCCTCCCCTTTCTCTTCTCTCTCCTCTCCTCCCTCTCCCCTTTCCTCTTTCCTTTTCTACCTCCCGGATTCTTTCCTGATCTTTATCTTTTATTATTATTATTATTATTATTATTATTATTATTATTATTATTATTATTATTATATTTTTATTTTCTTTTATTCTAAAATCTAAACCGATATTCGGATAATAGCACGGGCGCACCTCGAGTACCAGCCTGACTAATCCAAATATCCTTTTAAATTTAATAATATTTATTTAATTTTTGTCACGTCTAATTTATCAAAAATTATAATTAATATTAAATAATCCAAACAAAATCTGAGATACTATATTCTCCCCTCCTTATAAAAATTTTGGCCTTAAAATTTATGCCTCTCGATCTTAATCTCAATTATCCAACAATGAAGATATTCTTCCAAATTTCATCTTTGCACTTCTCAATGTACTTCCTTGATCAAATGATTTATCCAAATCCGTTCCTCAACAAATAGGGATATTCTTCCGAACTCGTCATCGAGATCACTTAACGCTTCCTCAACAAGAAGATTCCTCGAAAGCATAAAGACCGATGAAAATATCTTATTCTTCTGCACTAGATCATTCCCATTCCGAAAAAAAATCAAAACGACAACCTTAACCTAAAATATTTCTCATCGATCAAAACGACTCCAATCCAATCACGTTCGAAGGATCATTCATATAAAACATATTGTATCCATCTATCAAATTCAAAAGTAAGCCCAATCTGAAGGCCACTTTCCTAATCTGCTAAAGATTTCGAATATCTTAATGAACCTCCACTTCAGACAACCCTTTGACTTCAAAACTCGAAATTCATCTTTTCAGGATGCCTCCAAAAACATCTGACTACTCTTCTCGAGCTTCCAATCAATTTGCAAAACTTATCTCCTACTTTAAACTTCCAATCAAATCTTGTGATCGATAGCTGTGAGTCCACACGGTTTTGCTGCGTCACTCTAATCGATCATCAGCCTCAAATCAAATCAAAAGCCTTGAAGTAGGAATACCTTGCAATGTCCACATCTCGACAATATGCCAATGGTCAATCTCCGAAATGACTTTCCTAATAAGCAAGCGATAAGCCGACTTTATCAGCTGATCGATCATCTGCTACCTCATTCTCGTCCAAATGGCCACCAAATCCTTTGCTATTTGAGGTAGGCTTGAAACAAAAATTTGAAGGCTTCTTCTTCTCAACTTATTCCTTTAGGGACGAGATAAATCATGCCACATGAGCTACGATCTCATGCTTCATATTCTGCCTATCGGCTTTGACTCAAGATCACATTACTATCAAACTCTCTCCACTCCACTAGGTAGAGAGTCTTCGACGTTCCCATCGAATTTGGATTACCAACTCAACCATAACTACTGACGACCTCATTTTTTTTTGAGTTTTATCCATTCAGCTTCCAAATTTTCATTTAATCAGTCAAAACTCAACAAAGAGAATTCTTGAAAACATGACTCCTCTCGAACGTGCAATGAAAAGCACTTTGCAAAATGTTTGAGATTGCCTGCTCGATCGGTTCCAACTTCAAGATGGCTCGTCTAAAAAGGATATCACCACTGATCTTCTTAAAAATTTCTCCCACAAATAGGTTTTTTGTTCAAAACCCAATCCTAACAAGCTTCATATTGGCATCATTGTAATAGCACTACGCAAAAAAAAAGGTTTTTTTGAAAATTGCGCCTGACTATATTGAATCCAAACATACCGAGATCTTTCTTTGAAGTATTGCTGAACACTACCATTCATTCTAATCCATCAATGATCAACAAAAATCGACATCGACAATAATCTATTCTTTAATTACTGAAAACTTTTCTCATAAGTATCACTTCAATTAAATACCGATTGCCTCTATCCCAAAAGCGCCATCGGCACTGCGATAATTGAGAAACATTCAACGAAACTCCCATCATAACCAACCAGATCCAAGAAACTCTATACTCCCGAGACCTCAGTCAGTCTTTTCGAATTCTCCACTGTGTTCATCTTCTTTGAATTTTTAAATGTTACATTAAGAACCATATAAACCAAAATGACAACTTCTCCAAATCTACAATAGGCTTCGCAATCGGATCTCATATTTTTTTAATATTTTTCAAATAAATTAGAACATTATTTATAAAACCATTATAAGTAACCCAAACACGGTCAAAAATTTTAATCGATATTATTCATAAAATGTGCTAAAATATTAGATAACCCAAAAGCAACATCAGAATTCGCAATGGTCACGCCTTAATCTGAAAGTTGTCCTATACACATCCTCCAACTAAATCCTCAATTAAGGATACCTCGAGCACAACTCAATCTTAGAGAAAATCTAATTTTTTTCAAATGAATCCAACAAATCATCGATCTTTGAGAGCTAATATAAATCCAATTCTCAAATAATTCAAACATAGATCCATCAATCAAACTTTATTCATCAGAGAACATTAAAGTACTCCACGCCATGACACTTGACCGAACGAAACCTTCACAACAGATTTTGCAATTGCTGTTTCAATTTATTCAATTCAGACAGGACTACCCATAACAGAGCCTTCGAAGTAGACGCAGATCCAAGCACAAAATCAAAATAAATTTGATCTCTTCATCTAGGAGCAATCCAGACCAATCCTAAAAAAATACATTTGAACTCGCAAATGACCAAAATGTCTTCAATGGTCAAGGGATAGCTCCCAAATATGACCATATATGCAAGATAAACTTGACACCCATCTTTCAAAAGATGACTTACAAGTAATGTTGAAATCAACTCTTAATCATTTTGACTGATTCTTCATTGGAACTCCAATGACACGTATCTTGAAACACAGAATGGAATAGTTTCAACAAACCAATCTTCCATGACTGAGGAATCGGCTCTAACTTCTTGAGTTATAACTGCAAATGCCTCGTCTGGAACCATCTGACTCCTATCTGGACGTCTGAAATCCGGATGCCTGGGATTCGAAAGATCCTTTGACAAATGGCATATCTAGCCGCAATTTAAGGCAGATTTCATTTCTGATGAAGCAAACTCCTCTTGTATACATCTTCCCGCTAAACGTGCAGGCTAACCTTACAAACTCAAATTTTGAGGAAGAAGACTTTGCTTCATCTGACTTTCCTTTAGCGTGTCCGCTGGAGGATAAGATTGTCCATCTTCTAAGCTTTGACTCCAATACTCTCACTATTTTTTGAAAACGCATCTCCCAAAACCATTCCAACTTGATCAATAGGACCTGGTCCAGCTTTTGACATCGACTGCTTCCAAATTGAATCTTGAAGTCTATGGTAAAATTTTTGGGCTCTCGGGCCTCATTCGCAATCATATGGGGAACAAATCAAGATGACTTCACAAACTGTACATTGTCCTTAGCTACTATCATGCTGCAACAAATCCTTCAGATTCTTCAACATCTTCTTGCACATCGCTTTAGAGGCTAAATCTCGAGCTCTTACTCCATTAATTCTCCAATGATGAAGAAATTGCGGTGGCGACCATCCATCTCATTACTTCAAACTTTTACATGATTGGCATCGACGTTTCTAGCAAGAATCAAATTTACACTCCATTCTTTTTTCTTTTAGCACAGCTTGATCACCGTTAACTCCACAGCTTCTCTTACGAAGAGAAATGAGTTGACTTGATGTGATCTTTTTCATCTTTATTTGTAACTTTTAATATTGAAGAACCTTCATTTTCTTACTTGGACCTAATAATCACTTTTCGTTTTGCTTACGTCATTCTTACGTAGAATCTCGCCAATCCTTTTTTGTAACATTCTAATTTTATCAGATGTCTCCGAAAGGACATTCCAAGCATGTCTCCGAAGGGACATCCCAAGCGATCTCATTCTCCTCGCTCAAGATAAAACGCTGAAAGTCCTGCTATCGGCTTACTTGCATGTACTCAACCAAAACCTCCTTTTACTCCAAAAGATTTCAGACCGCCCCACTTTATCACATACCTCTCTGCCGATCAAAACCTCCTTCTACTCCGTGAGATTTCAGACCGACACCATCCAAGGTCGCTACTTTTCCAAAATCACAAAACCCAACAAAATCTCCACATATCAACAGAAACTTAACAAAATCCTCTTTCTGCCGCTATATCAATCTACCTATTATGTCGCTCGTGCGACTCATCATAATCAAATAATCATCCTTCCAATCTAAACCCAAACCTTCACAATTTGACTTTCTAATTCAAATTTAAGCCTCCACAATTCAAATTTTCTACTATTTGCCAAAGACCATACTCATCTCGTCCATAAATTCAGTCTATTATTTATCCAAGATGACTCAAAGTATTTTTTCTCATGACTTTTCTCTGATATCATTTCTATCATGAACCCAGACCAAATAGGTCAATTTAAATAATTAATTATAATTTTTAAAATTTAAAATTCTTAATAATTTTAAATAAATAATACTAAATTCTAAAATTTATGTGTTACGAATCAAATAAATAGGACCCGACACAAATTAAAATCTATAAATGACCACATCAGACAACCGTACGGATAAAAATAAATATGACCTACTCTACAATCATCATAAATGAGGTAATAATTTTAACTAAAATTATAAATCATACATAATATAACATCCCAACTGTTTTTAAAATATATCCATCGGCCTCTATCCGACAAATTCTATAATATAATCAGATCAATTGTCAAATTAAGCCATCATAAGATTAGAACTCACCAAATCGGACGACTGGCTGACAGATCACGATCATACTTTTGTAATACATCTGAATCTTCTACTCTAAAGGGATAAAATAGGAAAAGTGAGCATAATACTCAACAAGTATCATATTTAAATAAAAGGAGTCTAATAAATCAGAGAGAAGATTAAATGGTTAAAATTTGTTCATATGACAAAATAAATTTAAATCGTTGATAAAATAAATCTAACAGAAATTCAAGATTTAAAATCTAATGGTAGTCTCGTACTCAAATCAAATATTTATATTCAAAATAAATATCCAAATCAGAAAGCAGTCCTCATCGGGATATGTATATATATATAATAGAAGTGATTCAAACCTATTTTAATAGGCAAATAGCCAATTCCAACTCCAATCCAAGTCTAAGTCCAAGTCCAAATCTAAGGCCGAGTTTGAGTCCAAATTCAAGGTTCGATTAGCTTGTGATTTGGGGTAGAATTCGATAGTCGAATGATCCAATAGCGTGCATAGAAATTGAAGCAGCATCGTGACAGATATTTTAAAAG
>JAOVVI020009677.1:0-13462 GCA_028571085.2 Nepenthes alata
GGAGAGCCTGAGGATTATGAAGAGGCAATGAAGGTCGACAGCAAAAAGGATTGGTTGGAAGCCATGAAGGAAGAGATGAGCTCCCTTCATGAAAATCACACCTTCGACTTGGTAAAACTCCATAAGGGGAAGAAAGCCCGCAAGAACAACGAAGCCGTCGCCACTATTAGTCGTTGAACCAGGTAAGTAAAATTATTCCTTCTCATTTGCAAGTGAAATTATTCCCTCTTTTGATATCAACAACCACTTTTTTCTTATTAAAGTTAAAATCTGGCTGTTAGTCGCCAAGATTATTTTGTGGGAAACGATTATTTTGTGGGAAACGATTATTTTGTTCTTTCAATTCAGTTGGGTATCATCCTCAGCCGAGAAAAAGTTGATTGTTGTCATAATATTTCTTATCGAAGAAGAATTGGTTCAAGAATATTTCTTGCGCTCATTCATTGGCTGTTTTATGTGGCATTCTCTGTCTTTAATTGTGCCTTTAAGATGATTAATGGAAGAAGGGTCAGATGGCTTTGGGAGCCGGGGGTGAGGTTTTTGGTTGTACAAACAAAAGGTCAGATGGCCTCGATGGATAAATTGTCAGATTATTCTGATGATTGTGAAAATATTAATTAATTACTATAAATTAATCTTCTCTGTACGTTATTTTTTTGGTTGAAATTAACTTTGTTCTTGTACAAATTTTCTGACCCTGAGGTTAAGTTGATTTAGGTTCCTTGATGGAGAATTGATCATGTCTCGTGATTGCTATTTACTTTCCATTGGCTGTTAATTAATTACAGGCCTTGTATACCGTTGGGTCGTTGACCGGTAATTGCTGCCTAGGTCCTTTCCGACTAGTTGTGTAATATTCTGAATTTTTATTTGGATTATTTAGATATTAATTATGAAGATTGTGATTATTTGATCCTGTATATGTTTGATTGGTCCCACTCGGATTTGGGATTAGCCGTCTGTTATTGCATTTATTCAGAATTATAAATTTTGTAAAATATTATTATTATTATACCTGCTTTGGGTCGGGTTTGTGATAAGTTGCCTATTTTAAATTACCGACTGTTAATTAACTGCAAGCTCATATTGGTTATCCTTGATTGTTATTCAAAATCGCCGTCCTCAATCTGTGTCGAAGCCAATGCTACCACTAACCCTAGCCATTATTTCAGTGTCGTCGTAAATCAGGCAAGTAAACTTCTATTACGTTGCAAGTAAACATTTTTTTGTTTCTGCAAGTAAAATTCTTCATCTGAAAATAATTCATCTTTATTCTGATATAAATTTGTTCCTCATCTCTCTCAAATTCCATCAACGTTGTTAAATTTGAGATATATGTGGAGATTTTGTGAAAATAGTTATGAAAGCTGAATTAGGGAAAAGCCGAGCTTTGGCTCTGAACCGTGGAACCTATTGCATCTTTGGAGGGATTTACGCTAAATTGTGCCGTAATTATTTGTGTTTAAGCTACGAAAATTATGAATATTGTTAGGTGTATATTGTCATATTCTGTGACTATTGTTGATTGTTTGTGGGTGTATCTGTATCACTCTATATTTGAAAACTATATGTTGGCACTTCGATACTCGAAGATCGGCATTTCTCGGTATCCATGTCTTGTTTCCCACACTCGAGCCTTGCTTTCATAGAAGCCAGAGTTCGGGGTACACTCGACCTGCGCCCGAGCCCCAATTCCAAAGACGTCGGAGCTTCAGACACGCTCGATACGTGCTTGAGTGCCGATTTTAGAGACGTCAGGCTCCCCCAGAGCTTGAGCAATCAAGGCCATAGATGATCATCAAAATGGAGCAAAGGAATGTAACTTCATTGTAGTGACCGGAAGTTTATATAAAAGAGATAATAGACTTTTACTTTATTACTTTATTATTCATAAATTTATTGATTGTAATGATATTTTTTTAATTATTTTATTTTATGTGTATGAATCAATTAATTATTTTTTTATCTCTGAAAATTAACATTGTCTTAATTGATATTAAGTAATAATTTTTTTTTAATTATGCAGGTATTTGCTAATTTATTTTAAGATAAATACTATTTTTTTTTGCTGAAGATAGTATAAATTTACTGTTACTTTATTTTATAATTGTGTTGTCATTTTAGAGTTTTCGACTTAATTGCCTTTTACATTGACTTAATTTTTAATTTTATATTTAATTCAAACTAATTTTAATTTATACTTATCAATTAATTAATAATTAATCATACCAATTTTTATTTTTTCCCTGATAAATTGTAAAATGCGTTAAGTTAATAAATAGGTTAAATCAGTAAAATAAAAACTCTCCATTATTTCATATACCTCCGAGCATATAGCACGTGCGGCAATTGCTTAAGCTCCAATGAGTGAAATTTTGGTCGCGAGAATCCTCTCTGCAGGAATTTACCGGCCGTTGACTTATTGGTAGTGGTCGGTGGTATCAGTTGTCACCTTGTAGCGTCAAGGAAACCGTTATACATCGCTGGCTACGCTTAATCTATATTTTGTATGAGGATTGGCTGATCAGATGCAGGGAGTGGCACGAGCCTCGGCTAGTAGAGTTGACCTTTACCTCATTGGTCTGCTTTCGTTGTCTTGTACCTGACGTCTGTAGCCTCATTAATGAGTTGTAGGAAGCGCTGATTGATTGTGGGCGTTGGGCCGTCACGTAGGCTACTTTAAGCTCTGGGTTGCGTAGGAGGATTGGGCCGCTGCTTCCTAGATTGGGCTTCGTGATTCCTGGACTTTACCGATACTAGACCCAATAATATATATATTTTTATTTTTTTTATAAATGTGTCTAAACGAATACAACCCGATATAGTATGATACGTCATAAGTCATATTATGCTGAAACAAAATTATTCCATATTGATATAATACCTTTATATATTATCGGTATGATTTAAATGATAATACTGATAATCGATAGAAATTCTTTTAAAAAGTAATTATTTTGATCGTTGAGACCATAATTTATAAAATGGGGGTGGAAATGTGGAATTGGGAAGGTGGCTAATAAAATACTATATTATTTCATAATCATAGTTACTAATTATGAGATATAAAGGTCACATATTTTTAATAAATAATTAATATTTTTACGGGATATAAAAGTATGATAGTAAGCCTACATCTAAAATTATGTAAATTTATTTAATATAAATAACTATATGAAATATTATATTATTTTAAAATTTAAAATTTATATTAATATAATAAAATATTAAAATCACCGGTTTACTTTTCAAAAAATACCGGACGAACCCACGGTTCACGGGAGCCGGTGTGCTGCGTGAGCCCACAGACAGCTGAAAGTCGTATTGATTGACCCGCTTACAACAACCAGAAGCCCGAAGAAAAACCAAACCCAACGTCGGACTTTTCTGGGCGCTCTCTCTCTCTCTCCCCCCCTCTGTCTGTCTAAATTGACGGCTATCTCCAAATTGTCAGTCCAATTCGACGTCGTCCTCCCAAATTCTATAAAATTCTTTGTCAATTCATTGGCATGCAGTCGCGCCTGCAGGCCTCCTCCTACTCCTCTGAGCGACTCTTCTATCTCCGGAATTCGTCAATCTATTTTCATCGATTACTTAATCGTTGCATCCAAGGTTGCGTCTTTGGGAATAAAGTGCCAATCAAACATCATCGAATTTCAAAATTAGGGTTTTTGTGTTCCCCGTTTCGCCCGTCTCAAATTCCCAGGAGTTTCTAATTTATTCGAGTTTTTCGAGAATTAAGTATGATAATGGGCTTTGAGGCGTCGGATCAGCTTTTGGGCACTTTTGTGCCGATAGTGGTGTATTGGGTTTACTCTGGGATTTACTTCTTGTTGGGATCCTTCGAGAATTATCGATTGCATCCGAGGATAGATGAGGATGAGAAAAATTTGGTCTCCAAGGGCACTGTAATTAAGGGCGTTCTTCTTCAGCAGACGGTTCAAGCCATCGTTGCTATCATCTTGTTCACGGTTTGTTCCTCGATCTTTTGTTCTTCTTTCTTGTTCAGTTTTCCTAACCGATCTCTTTTTGCCCGCCTCCTCTATTCCTTTTTCTAGTTGTAGTTAAAGTGAAATTGTTCAATTTATGTGCTTATTTGTCTCTTTTATTATTAATTTTTTTTTTTGGGGGGGGATCAGGGATATATTTGCTTATCGTATAATCATCTAGGAACTATTGGTTGTAAAGATTTTAGTTTATTATAATGTAGGATTATTATTCTTTCTTATGCTTTCAGAATGGCGGTTTCTTTAAGTTGTGACACTAGCAATTGTGATAAAACAATAAAATGGAATGTGCTTACCGAAGACAGAGAATGTAATTGAGACTGTTAATGAAGAAAATGTGAACTGATTTCTTGTGTGGTAAAGTGGTGGAGAATGATTGAAGATAATTCTTTCAGCACTAAATAAGATTGCTCTTTATGAAACGCAACTTTTCCCATGCTTGCCAGACTCTATGTTATGACTTGTAAAGAAGTTGCAGCTATTTCTGTGATACCACTGGCACCTCCCCCTCCTTGCAGGCTTTCTTGATCCAGTTTCGCTGATGACTCAATTGAGTCTACTTGTGCTTTACCCAATACAGAATGGATTAAACTCAGTTACGTTTTGTGTTATTTCCTTGCAGACTTCTAGTTTTGTGCCTTCCTTAGAGGGCAGGCTATAAAGAGATTGAGTTTGCAAACAAATTTTGCTTTTGCTTTCTTTTTTTGAGGATAGGAGAGTATGACTTATTAATTTTGAATTGCTGTGACCTCTGAGTTCTCATTTGACTGTGCCATCTGTCTCGACTAGTTTCTATTTCAGTGTACCGCATTTTAGGAATCTATTGAATACCCAAGAGTGCTTTATCTGTAAATTTCCTGAAGTTGGATCTTGTCAATTAATAAGATGCTGTGAGGATAGGTCATGATGAGGAAGTAAGGTGGTTCTATATGACTTAGAGGTCACAGATTGAATCGTGGAACCAGCTAGAAATGTAGAATAATACTACAGTCATTTAATCCACCCTAGGCCTAATAATACAGGAGGGTTGGAGATTAGGGTACGATATTAAGGGAAGAATGGTTGAAATATATTCCAGATAGGTAGGAAAAGAGGGTGCAGCCATAATACGCATTAACCTTTCATGGATCTCTTTTTGTGCATGTTCCCTATGAAGTGCATTTGGATGTTTGTTTCAAGTTCAAAGATCTGTGGATATCTAGGTGGAGTGGTGTCCACACTTTCTGGCTCGGTTGTTTCAGTCCTAGTCTATTTCCGATGACTGCCCAAGGCAGTTTAATTACAAGTCTTCACTGGCCTTTAATGTTTCCTTTTTTTTCCCCATCCTTAAAATTATTGTCCCAATGTTGATGACATTTCTGTTTGACAATCACTTGAACTGTGGCTTGGAGGTTCCTCTTTGTACTTGCACTTGCAATGTAAACTGACGTCGTAGTTGAGGTATGTCTGCTGCTGCTGTGAGCAGCACAGGCAACATTGAGAAAGGTGGGATAAGTCTTTAGATCTACGCTAACTATCTGTGATAGTTACCAAATGAATTTCTTAGATTTCTCATGAATGTTAAAGAAAAGCTGTATTATCCAGCTAAACAGAGTTTGATGCTTTGGTTTGGTTTAAGGAAATCCTATGCTGATGAGGGATGCAATTGCAATGAAGTGTAGGTGTAAAGTTATCTTCCTCTTTATTGGGAGGCTGTCCACAAGCTTGCTTGTTGAACTTGTTTTGCTGTTGCAGTCTATTATCTAGATCTCATTCCGTTGCTCATACCAAGTTTATAAAGCGGTGGCCCAAGTTGTTTCTGATTTTCTTTTCTCTCTTGTGATGATTTCTCCTGGCCCAGCCCACCTGTTTGCTTTTGACTCTTTGCTTTTGCATGGCCTTTTCATTTGAGCTCTTTGTGGAACAAAAATGGTTAATATTAGGGCTTTGATTAGTTTGTACATAAGATTCCAAAACTCTGACACTTGAGAGTCAGATTTAATTTAAAGGTTTTTTGGGCACAAAAAATCCCGCCTCCACTTTGTGGGTTTGGGCTAAAATCCATATACATGACCTCACCTGCAAAGATTGTGCCCCAAAGAGCTCTAGTATGCAGCAGCGGCAATGGCGTGGCTATTGTAAAGTTGTCCAATGGAAACAAGATATGGAGGATTACTGCAACTTTATTTTGATCTCTGTTGGTATCAATATTATTTTCCCGAGTATCATTCTAACAACTGACATTAGAATCATCCCCATTAATCACTTATCTTTCATTGGTAAAATTGAGCTTAAAATAGAAGTTCAAGAGTAAAATTAGCAGAACTAACGTTCAAAATAAATGCGCAAAATAGCAAAAGTTCAAGAATGAAATTATTCCTGCACTCCCAATTTATAACCTATGCCTATTCTTTATGAGTGCATTCAAATCCACTCAAATATAATAAACGACTACAAAGAATAATAAAAATGGAATTTTTGACAAAATTGTGCAAAGCACTAGTTTAAAAGTAGTATTCTTGACATGTTGGTCTTTTTTATTGATCCCTTCGTCCATTATTCCTTAGATATTTCTGTTTACCATGTCCTATTTTCTGTTGGTGATGAGGTTTTGTCTCAACGAGTTTTGATAATTCTTTTTTTCTGATTATTAGAAATGCTTTTTTATAGGTTGTTGATGATTCCGGAGAGGCTGCAGGTGAACAGAAAGCTTCCTTTATTGTTCTACTAGGGCAATTTTTTACTGCCATGGTGGTTTTGGATACCTGGCAATATTTCATGCATAGATATATGCACCTGAACAAATTCTTATACCGGCATATCCATTCTCAACATCACCGGCTTGTCATCCCTTATGCATTTGGAGCTCTCTATAATCACCCTCTGGAGGGGCTTATTCTTGACACAATTGGTGGGGCCATATCGTTCCTTGTTTCTGGTATGACCCCTCGAGCTTCGATTTTCTTCTTCTCCTTTGCCACCATGAAAACGGTGGACGACCATTGCGGGCTAATGCTACCAGGGAACCTCTTCCATGTCTTTTTCAAAAACAATACTGCTTACCATGACATCCACCACCAGCTGTATGGTGGCAAATACAACTTTTCTCAGCCGTTCTTTGTTTTGTGGGATAGAATTCTTGGAACCTATATGCCTTACTCAGTAGAGAAGAGGGCAGATGGGGGCTTTGAGGCACGACCTTCGAAGGAGTCCAAGGATGATTGATTGATTAGCTAAATTCGATACGGTGCTGTCATCTGTGAAAAGTGTGCCACTATCCATAGGCCCTCCCTTTTCTTTGTTAGCTACATCAATCTGAGTTATTTGTATCTGTGTTTTTGTACTCTTATTTCTTGCCCATGTAAAGCTTTTAGACAGGAATGGAGTTGAATTTTGTGTAATTTAATTACAATGGCAGGATTCATATTTTTTAGATTTTCAAGATGAGTGTTGTTTTGAGATTTTTGTTGGCTTTGTTTCTAAATTTTTTTTCTCTACTTACCAAAAAAAAAAAAGACACTAATCCCTTAACCTCTTGTTACTGTCGCCAAATTGATTAAAATTTTTAGATTATCATTCTTCCATCACAAATTCAAAGAGCATTTTCCTTGATGCTGTGCTCCCTTTAATTGCTTGATCCTTTGACCTTGCCATCCAACGTGTAGTTCATGATTTTAATCGAGACTAATCGGTTTTTTGAAATTCATCTGACGTTTCTTCTGGTGAATCCATGTTCTCTGTCAATGTTTGATGGCACAAATGCAAAGCTTTAGGTAACTAGAGACTAACAGATGAGTTTTGTGAATGGGCTCAAATAAGATAGGCCGATCTATTAAGAATGGGCCTGTTACATATTGCAGTATAATTGTATTGTTACATTGTAATAAGGGGTTTGGCTGGTTGATATTAGTATTTAGTTAAATTTTGTAAGATTATTTCACCCATCTCTTCACTATCTATGTCATTTGTATCAATTGCTCTTTGTTCATGGTTTCCTGGATTCTTTTCCGTGTTTGTTGAGCTTAAGAAACATTTGTTATTGGAGTTATGAAGGTTAAAAGCTGAAATTTGTTGGGCAAGATTAATTAGCCTGCTACTGCATTTATACCCAATCAAATAAGAAAAGGTTTGTCCATGTGCTTCCTAAGTCTATACATGAGAGGAGCTGTAGGACAATGATAGAGTTATTATTATACAGTCTGATGATTATGAATTTAAATTATTAAAATGATCATTATAAGTTGTAAGCTATAGTGTCAAAATTTTCCACTTCTCCCCAATTAACATACATTGGTGCATTCTCCAATGGAATAATATTGGCAAAATGTTTCCTGTACTTTCAGATATATTAAGCTCTATATATTTCTACAGACTTAATTTGTTTCAATATTAGTGACAAAAACTGTAAAAATAATTATACTATAAATTTCTAGAGATGATTTTAAAATATTATTAAATGATATAACGTTTATTTATATGTATTTATTAATATAAATAAATTAATAAAATATCATATTCAGTAACACTCTCGGATAAAATAGGATACGGGCCTATCTCGGCAACAAAGAGCAGACTCACGGCCGGTGAACCCCCTGACTAATCATGGTTTAGGGATTCAAACAGTATATGATACTGTTTACACGGTTTCATGCCTGCCTAGGGTATCTCGTGCAAGCCCCTTGAAATTATATGCGGAAAATGTCACAAAAACGTAATTTTCAATAGAAATGAATTTTTTTTTTCAATTTCATGGTGTCACCACCAACCCTACGCTGCCTCGTTTCTTATACTTTTCTGGGTCAAAAATTAAATTTCAGCTTCAGGTACCGCGAACTGTGGGTTTAGCGGGGCTAAAAATCAACAGAGGCGGCCATGGAAGATATCTTATCAACCTCCAAAAACTCTAGCGTAGAAAATCCGTCTGAGTCCCCGTCCCCATCCCCATCCCCATCCCCATCTCACATGTCTACCTCAGGCTTGGAAAAATTAGACCCACAATCACAAGACCCAGATCCTAAAACCCTAGAACTTCAATCTCAAGAAGCCTCATATCCGTCGGACGATGGAAACGAAAAGGTTCTAATTGATGGAGAAAACGAAGACAGAGAAGGCGGGGAAGAAGAAGAGGAAGAAGGGGAGTGTGGGTTCTGTTTGTTCATGAAGGGAGGTGGATGTCGAGAGAGTTTCACCGCTTGGGAAAAATGCGTGGAGGAAGCAGACAGAAATGAGGAAGACATCGTTGAGAAGTGCTTCGAAGTCACTGCGAACTTGAAGAAGTGTATGGAGGCTCATTCTGATTACTATGAGCCAATTTTGAAGGCGGAGAAGAAGGCGGAGGAGGAAGCAATAAAGGAACTGGAGGACGAGGCTGAGAAGAAGGATGGGAAAAATGCGGGTCCGAAGGAAGGTAATGGTTCTGAGAGTTCTGAAAAGCAATTAAATCCTGCTGATTAGAAGGATGAAGACGGTTGTTCTTGATTTCTAACCGCAATTGAGTTTTATTTGTTGTTTAGGCCTGATTGATTGATGATTTTGATACACGAAAAGGGCTTTAGTTAGGAAGATGGAATAATGTTTTCATGACAGAGGAAACCCAGAAAACATGAGATATTTAGGTGCTAAAATCATTTGAGTTTTGTTCAATCTTATAGAAATGAAATAAGCTGATGCTGATTTTAATTTCATATGAAAACAGGGTACATTTTCATGATTCATGCCACTGTTTGGTGCATACGTGATTTTGAATTCTTATGGGAAACTATTCAATTTAATTCTTGGTGCATGATTGTTGTGTTTACATCATAATTGTTACTCAGGTTGCTTGTGTTATTATCATATTGCTCTGAAATTATGGCCGGTTCTCACTTAACAGCCTTAAATTTCCAGATGCAAGTGGAATTATCAAAATTATTTTCGGCGATATGCAATATAGGATGTTATGATGCCATATGCAATATAGGAAAAATATTGACAACATTGTGTTGCATTTGCAGAAAAGAGCTGAATCTTGATACATTATGGGACACGTTCAATTAAGGTTTTTTTAGCATGCTAAGCTCTTGACAGTTCAAATATGATATGATGAACCTAGATTGATCGGCTAGTTGAGCTGGGATCAAATACATATTCTCTGAGACCAAGTTTGAGCTGCAAGAATTGTTGAACACACTGATTAAAGCTTATTCAGACTCCTGGAACTAGTGAGATCTTAGCTCTTTATAGTGGCTGATAATGTCTTTGGTAGAGGTTTTCTATAGGGATATCCCTGGTATTAGTTTTGTTTCTTTTCAATTGTTTTGTTTCCTATGTCGTATCCCTGGGTCTCCCTTATAGTGTATTTGAATATGAGGAAATTGGCAATGGTTTATCATCCCTTATGCTCCCAACGCTAAGAAATCTTATACTTTCAATTCGGATGGTTAGGGTTGTCAAAATACATTAAAATATGTTAAACTTGTTGGCGCAAAACGCTCGGAATGCAAGGTGACCGAGCGGACAAGGTTCTCGGACAGCACACAGAGCAGAGCTCTCGGACGGCAAGAAAATAAGGATAGAGAGCAAAATAGAACACACAGTTTTTAACGTGGAAAGCCCTTCTAAAATCAAGGGAAAAACCACGAAGAAATGTACTATAAGAGTATTGTTTACAAGTGTTGGCTACACAAGCTCAAACGAAAGAAAACAAACTCAAGTGTACAACCTTCCTCTCTAAAAGTGTTTCTCACTCTATCTTTACAACAAAGCTTGCCCTTAGCTCTCTCAAGGCTCTTAGAACACAATGTCTCAGCTCTAGCACACACAAAAGCAAGGGCAACAAGCTCTATTTATATACATAAGGGTGGCGTGTCCG
Source organism: Nepenthes alata (assembly GCA_028571085.2). NCBI lineage: Eukaryota > Viridiplantae > Streptophyta > Magnoliopsida > Caryophyllales > Nepenthaceae > Nepenthes > Nepenthes alata. Next base: position 10,837 of record JAOVVI020009677.1, read on the forward strand.
CCCACCCTACTGGCAGTAGGTCTCCAGACCTACGCCCTAGGCCTACCATGGCAGGCGCATGCCTGGCGTGTCAGATGGCAGGCCTATCATCGGGAAGTTGCAGCCGCTGCAACTTCCAATCAGAGTAGGTGACCAACCCCTCTGCAAAAACGACCACTTGCAGGCCTACAAAGATAGAGTCAACGCCTACGATTATAGACTTTTCAAAATGGTCCGAGCGTCCCGCTCGGACATGATGCTTTAAAGAGTCCTCGTCCATTTCTCACGAACGGAGTTCGCGGACTTCTCAGCCAATCATCAAAAGTCCTCGTCCGTTTTCCCATTGAGTCCTAGAACATAATGCCACTCGGGAGTGACCCCAACAGTTACCTTTCCATTGGCTGAATCGATCAGATTTTTAAGAGGGATATTAGCACCAATTTTATGACAAATTGTCGGTTCATTGAAATGTCATAATTAATTTTTGTGGAGTTTGAACCGGTAAAACATTTAGTGAAAATAGCAGCCAAATATCAGTATCGATAGCAGCTCTGTTTCAGTCGGTTCATTCTACCGGTCTATTTTCTTTCCATCGAACCAGCCAGTTTTATGAAGAATAACTTTTTCGTAAAAATATGGTGATTTAGCCAATATCTTAAAGTATTTATAATAAAAATTTTATTAGATTAATCGATCAAATAAAGCATGTAAAAATTCTAATAACAACAAAATTCGGCAAAGTTCAGCAACAGAAACAATAGAGATATGTTTATAAACTTTTCCTATTATAACATGAATTCGGTGAGAATTTTAAGTATTGAAATAACAATACTTGAATATCACATTAAAAATTAAATAACAAATCAAAGAGAGAGAGGTGTTCTTATCTGGTTTAATATAGAATTAAATTTGAACTCTAAGTTCCTCTACTAATAACTTTCTCTCAGCACTATTTCTCCACCCGATTTGGTAGCTCTTTCTCCCAATTCTCCCTCCGTTTTTTCTTCTTTTCTTTTGTGAATTTCTAAATATATTTATCCCCTAAAATGCTGAGTCATTGATTAATTATTTTGGTATTTTCACCTATCCCATAAGGTGAAAAATTCTCAGTTGCCCAAGCCATGCAAAATGCTTGACGTGTTACTCCCCCTGTAAGCCACTTGTTGGTGTTCGATTTGTGGGTTAATTTATAATATATTTTTAATCTTTCATTGCGCCATGTGTCTCTTTCCTTTTATGCCATATTTCACTTTTTAATTAATTAATTTAATTAGTAAACAATTTAGTGGAAACTGTGTCCCTTCCCCTCCATAGAACTGTATGTGTGTTTCTCTCTTAATTTCCTTTGAATTTTTGTTTAATTATGATGCTGCCATATATGTGGGATATTTTTAGGCCATATATGGATCAAATACTATTTAAAAATTAGCAGGGAATTTCGGGCCGCCAATGGTTGCAGATGCAATGACTTTCCTTGCTAAAGTTTTGAAAATTCAGCTGAGTATGTGTGTGTGTTGGGTTGTAATATATAATCTTACTCAATTAACTTAATTCATACTATATTTGATCAATTGGGTTAAGTTTGATTGTAAATCGGATATAATTTTAATAATCGGGTTATCATGTAGTCATCCGAAATTAATTTGATTGTTAACAGATTGAGAATTCGTTAACCGAATTAGTTTCATATCATTGGTTCTATATTTTATTAACTGAAATTGTAGTCGCGTTTATCAAATAAATTTTTATCACATTTTAGGGTGAGTTTCTGACTTCTGGAGTTTTACCGTTTATTGACCTTAATTAATTTAGCTTACCGAAATATTAGCCATAAAATCTCGATCCTTACAGTACTCATAGCGTGCTTATACTATCTTATGATAACTCTCGCTAATGATATCCTTGATATTATCTCCTACAATAGTCACATGGTCATAAGCATCCTGCCACACTAGGCAATATATACCTCATCACTACCATAATACAGAAATCAATATCGGATAAGTGTAGACCACATAAAGATACTGTATCTTCCTATTTGACTAGATACTTTAATGTTTTCATACGCTCTCATTGACCTTAACTATAGGAAGCTAATAATTCAAATACTTACGCAATCAAGTATACACAAATAATGATTTACAATTACAATGATAGAAATATCATTCGTTACTGACAAGGACCGTACTCACACCATCAAGATTAACGCAAGGGAATTTATCATGAAATGATCAAAGAACAAAAACGAACCGGGAACAATATATTTTGATCAATTTAATTATTTAACTAGTCTTCCATTCTGTTTCGATATATAAAATCTATTACGGAGGTTATGAGTTGATCATCATCTACGGACAAGCCGAATATTACCAAATCTGATTCAATCGTTCCAAATTTGTGTAGCAATTTTCAAACAAAACTGCATAATACCTTTATGCACACATGCATCTACCATAATGAATATGATTATTCACTCTCTGCCAACCTTACAATATATATTAATCACATACATTTACACACCAATTCGGTTCCCAAACTACGCCTGTACCTTAACTAAATACTGCCAGCTCACACACACTCCCAATACTCACAGCCCACACTGTCACTGCACACAGCAGCTCACACACACACACACACACACACACAC
>JAOVVI020009678.1:0-10130 GCA_028571085.2 Nepenthes alata
ATCAAATTTTTTAGAATATGACATTTGGGGCCGCTCGGATAGGACCAAGTTTTTTAGAATACGACCTCTAGGGTCGCTCGAATAGGACCGAGTTTATTTAGAATATGACCTTTGGGGCCGCTTGGATAGGACTAAGTTTTTTAGAATATGACTTCTGGAACAGCTCATATAGAACCAAATTTTTAGAATACGACCTCTGGGGCCGCTCAGATAGGACCGAGTTTTTTAGAATAGACCTCTGGAGCCGTTCGGATAGGACCGAGTTTTTAGAATACAACCTCTAAGGTCGCTCAAATAGGACCAAATTTTTAGAATACGACATCTGGGCCACTTGAATAGGACCGAGTTTTTAGAATACGACCTCTGGGGTAGCTCGGATAGGACCAAATTTTTAGAATATAATCTCTGGGGCCGCTCGGATAGGACCGAGTTTTTAGAATACGACATCTGAGACCGCTTAGATAGGACCGAGTTTTTTAGAATACAACCTCGAGACCGCTTGGATAGGATCGAGTTTTTTAGAATACGAGGAAGGCTTGCTCTCTCTTTGACTTAGGAGTAGTCTTGATCTTAATGAGGGAACATGAGAATGCATAATGATGGACATATTGAAGGGACCCTTTTATTCTTGTAGACGTGTTACTTTGAGTGGCCTCTAAGGCCATCTTAGTTCTTCATGTTACATTAGTGCCCTGAGTCCTAGATGATGCATGTTTGAGCCTTAGGGACCTTCTTGCCAGCTCATGCTCTCTTTGTTGCCTTATGAGGGCATGGCCATTTGGCAGCTCTGGTCTGCGCTGGCTTTCACGAAGTCTTTACACGTAGCCCCCCAGTCAATGGTCAGGCACGGTCTGTGCACATGGGGATCTTGCCTTTTGAATGGCTCAACCGATCGCGTCCTGCTGCTCTGGAAGCTTGCCCGGGTCTTGGCAGGAAACAGTCAAGATGGCCATCCACTACCACCCTTTCGACCTCCACCCGTAGTATCCTACAATCCTCGGTGTCATGGCCACGGCTGTGGTGGTAATGACTGTACTTCCTTTGGTCACCTCCATTCAGATTTTTAAATGCCTTGGGACATCATAAGAACTCCTCGTCTTGGATCTGCCTCAGGAAGCTGGTGAGTGACTCGCTCAAGGCAGGCGGGTCTGATGACTCATTTCCCCCAAGGACAATCGTTCGGGCTTGTATTGACTGGACGGCCCTTGGGACTTCAGCTAGTTGCTAGCTTTTTTTTTCCTTCCTGCATCCTCGGGGATAGGACGGTCATTGGGTCAGGGTCTTCTCTACCTTTCGACTTCCCTGCTTCACCAGTCTTGGCTCCGAAGACCGTCTTCCAGAGAGTTTTGAGCTCTCTCCTCGTCGGAGACTGGGTCATGGCCTTCTTTTTGTTGAGATAATCCCTCAGTTCGTAAGAAGTTTGGGCAACTTCCTGCTCCTCCTGGGGTGTTTTTGTCCGGGAAGTTTCAAAGCACGCTCCCCTGGATTGCTCGTCCATCTTCGTGCGGAGAGTCTGGACTGCTCTCGAGAGACCGTCCACCTTCTTCACTAGTTTTCGTACGCAAGCACTAGGACGACCACTTGTCGTATTGCTTGATGGGAGGCACCTACTGAAGGGTGCCATCTCTCAGGCTGATGTGCTGGTCTGGGTCCGTTTGTTCACTATTTTTGGTGTGCTAGTTATTTTGCGGTGGCAGGAAGCGATGGGCTTTTTGTCACGACTTCCCACAGACGGTGCCAATATTACGTTCCAGATTTTAGGGTCCGGTATAACACAAATACTTGGGGGTGTAAAGATGTAAAGAGGGAGAGAAGAACACCGAATTTTATGTGAAAAGCCTCCCTATGAATGAAGAGAAAAATTACGAGGCTCAAGGGCCTAAAAGATGCTTCACTATGGGCAGAAGAGTTATAAATTATAAGTTTGTGGGAGTATCTTCCATTTCTCTTTTGAGCCTCTCCCCTTAGATAGCTCTTAATGTGAGCTTTTGTAATGGATCCCCTTAGAAAGCTCTCTTTTTGGTCTGGAGAAAGGTCCCTCTTCTTAGAGTTTTTCTAGGTATTTATAGTGGGAGGATGTCCCTTAGGAGAAGTCCACGTGGTAGTCGGTGCATGGTGGGTGGCGGTCCACCTACTCTGCTGGCAGGTTTATGTGGTGTCAGGCATGTAGGGAGGCTGTCCACCTGCGCCGTCGGCCATGTCAGGCATGCAGGCCCTGATGTCAGTCTTGAGGTGATAGGTGTGCTCTAAGCGTCATCATGCGCTGTGGAGGCGGTGTGTGGCAGAGGTAGATAGAGTCCTCGTCCAAGTTACGTGTCTTGCATCGTTCGAGTACGCGGATTCCTTGAGGGAGAAAGCTCTCGAACGTTTGATGTCTCTTCTGATGATTGATGGATCTTTGGTTCCTTATGGAAGGTCCTCATGTCTTTGCGTTAACCTTTGACCTCTTGGGTTAATCTGGGCCCACAGGAGTATCTGATATCCTCAAGTTTCTTGTGCTGAAAAAGGGGCTCGGGCATTTTAAGCCTTCCTGGACCTCTTGGGTCTCTTGGGCCTTGTGGCGTCCTTGTGCCCTTTGGGTTAGGTTCTCGGACGCTTTTCAAATTTGATTGATGATGTCAGCCCCTTGTGGCGTCCTCGTGCCCTTTATGGTTAAATTGGCTTCTCGGACCATTATCGCCACTTGGACTTCTGGGACGCTATCCCACGTTTTCGGGACCATAAGGCCAAGTTAGCCCAATGAGCTAAAGTGGGCTTTTGAGCTTCTTGGGCCAGCCTGTCCTCTTGGTCGTGACTTTGGGCTGTATTTTATGGGCCTTAATATTGGTATCTAACAATAATTAATAGATAACTTTTAATCTTAAAGTTAAAATTTTAATTTAAAAAAGATATAAAATAAAGGATTTTGAAATAGACTTTAAATTGTATTTTCAATTTGAAATTCACATCCAAATATGAGAATCTTAACACACCCAGTAATTATACGATATATTGAGAGTTTTATGTCATTTTATGATATATAAGCGGACCCACAAAAAAACTTTCAATAATTTTAAAAATATGTGATAATGTGATTTGGGTGTTGGGATAAGTGATGCTTGTATACATTTTTATATTAATTTGATATCATATAATGACACATAGTTTTATTGTGACCAAGATGAACAATGCATTGAAAATTGCTTATTTATGCCATAGTATCATACAAGGTAAGTGTGTGAAAATAGTAACTTTACAAGGTAACAATTATTGGCCAATGGGAGTTTTAGACTTCTTTCTCTTAGGCATTTGAAAATAGTTAAATCTTCTAGTAATATTCCACCAGAGTAATATTTCTGAATCAATTATTTTTTTATTTTTCTCCATAAATTTTCTTATCTTATTCAGTAGATAATTGATGGCATATTTATATATAAAGGACCCAAAAGAGCTGTTAAGTGTGTGACCACTTTTGATTAGTTGTGCATCCTAAGTCATGAAGCAAACATGCCTTCTTTGCGATCCGCCCTGAGCATCGATATATCACTCAATGAATTTTTTTTTCAATCTCTTTTTCGGGTATATTATGCATTTTTCTCAACATGACAGGTACTAATATATGTTTAGATAGACACACCATCTATTAAATGGATAGACAACCAATGGTCTTTGCCCATAGATAGATGTTGACATATATTCTAGTGAGGTTAAGTGACTTCGATCCCATATTGAGACCAAGCCACTTCATACTTATAGTCGTATTTAGATCGGTGATAATAATCTAATATCGCTATGGCAACCAACAAAGTTATTCGGTCTTGTCTTTGTTTTAGTTGATTCTAGGAAGCATATGATCCCAACATAATGAATATAAAATAAAATACAGAGAGATATCATATCAATAAATTAATCTAAGATTCTAATGCTAGGAAAAAAAGAAAGAAAGAAGGAAAGTCATTCAAGAAAATAGCATATCTAATTAGAGTACTTTTCTTTAGAAGATGTACCGGTCCAATAGACCATCACAAATATAAACTCCTAAATTATCATTGAATTCAATAAGAAATATCATATTCGAAACAAAACATAATGTATTATTAGGATAAGAAAACCTAAAAAAGTGAAAGGTATATCAACTAAGAAGTTGAAAAGTTAAATGCCATCATAAATTTCAAGTTGGCTTAGTGCTTTGAGAATAGTCTTAGCCGAGTTACGGAGGTGCATCGCCTCTTCCTCGGTGATTTGGACATTAGTTATACCTAGGACACCGCCCCTCCCAAGTAAGGCGGGCAAGCTCAGGAACACATCTCCATCGTCAATGCCATGGAAACCATTTGCAAGGACCGAGACCGGGTGGATCCTCCTCTGATCTCGAAGGATGGATCGAGCCAAACTGACCACGGAGTACCCAATAGCCCATGAGGTATATCCCTTCAGTTTTATCACCTCATAGGCACAGCCTATCACCTCTTTGTGAATGTTCTCTAATGATTTCTTCTCATATGCAATATGGTAATCTTCCAAAAATTTGAGAATTGGCACTCCCCCTACGCTTGCGCTCGACCATAGTGCTACAGAACTGTCTCCATGTTCTCCGATGATAAAGGCCTATTGTATTTTCTATAAGTATATGTTAGAAAATATCAAAAGATTGTAAGAAAAAGTTTATGAGATTTAAATATTTACGTGGATTGTTAGAATTTTTATATTATTTTATAATATCATAATTCGAAAATAAATATTATAAATATACCATAATTCATACCTAAAATTCTTTTTTCAAAAAATATAGAACTGATTTTTCTTTTTTTACATCATGTTTAGTTATTCTAGATGGCTCTTCTTAAATTTATGTGGAAGTTTTAAAATCTCATCCTCAACATAAATATGAAGAAAACCCATCTCTTATTCAGAAAAAAAAAATTGCTTATCCCTATCTTTTACTAATAATAGATAATTATATCATTCATAGGATAGGAAGATATTCAATTCTTTAATTACAGATATATTTTTTTTATTAAAGATTAGGGTAATTAAAAAATAAAATTTTTAAATAAAATATAACTAAATCATAAAGGATCTCTATCCTAATAAAAATACCTACAAGAACATGAAATATGGAAGACAATCTTTTCAAAATTAATTGGGATACTAATATAACACCTATCCTAGTCTAAAGTAATTGGAAATCATAAATGATTTCCAGTGGGTTAGAAAGACTCCACAATCAATCTTAACCGAACTATTGGGCATGACAAATAGTCCAAATAATCGATGTGCAAAGTGAATTTGCTTGAGTAATTTTATATAATTTGTAGTACAAAACTCATTAGTATAAAAATTATTTGTTCAATTTTATATATCATATATAAAATTAAAGTAATAAATAATTGTAACACTCGATTTCCCATTTGACTGATTTGATATTATCAATTTATATTTAAAATAATTATATAATATAAATTTTGAAAAAAAAAACTAAAAAAGAAAGCAGTTTTGACACCTGAAATACACTCGACATGCGCTTGTGTGCACTTTTGACAAATTGGCCAAACTTGAGGGGCATCTTTGGACTGTTCGAGCAAAATTTGGACAGATTGGAGGATGCCTAAATTATGTTTGAGGTGGTAGTCGTGCGTATTTTTGATAGATTGATTGCATTGAGGAGCGTTTGAGGCGGTGCTTGTACTCAGTTGGGGTTAGGCGTGGTGCTTGAAGTGCGTAAGAGGTGGCACTTGTACATCGGTTCATTTATATAAGAGGGCGGCGTACTATTTTGGTTATTTTGCGCAGAAATGAGGAGAAATAAGGAAAAAATAGAAAGGAATGAAGAGAGAGGAATAGTAGAAGAGGGATTTTAAAATATTTTTTAGTTAGATATGTTAGATTGAAGGCAAATATTTTTAAGTTATATCTTTAGTTTATTTCAGTTTTCATTTAATGTTACTTATATTTAGTAATTTTATTGTACATGATATCGTTTTACTTGCCTTACTTTGATTGTTCGTGCATGTATATCATTTTTACCTAATGTTTTGAGAGTTTACTTTAATTTTGTTATTATTTAAGATTTTTTATTTATTTTATAAAAATGGATAAATATTTTGAGATGTTATATTTATGTTTAAGAATATTTACAAATAAAAAGTTATGAAAACTTATATGTGCACATTGCATGTGGTATTTCATACATGTCTTTCAAGTCAGATTTTATTTTATATTTGATTCGATATGTGTACTTTTTCTAAGGGTAAACATGTTAGTATATGTTCTTTCTAGAGTAGAAGTTTTATACTTTTTTGTCGGATAGAAAATTTTTTGAATATTTGTTATAGAGACCTTTTTCGATTTGATTTTTATGAGAATCATCGTAAAAAATTGAATAAAACTAATTTATTTAGGCACTCTAATATATTTGGATAGATTTGATAACTACACATATTATTTACGGATGGTAAAAAAGTGGCTTCATCCTCATCTATAGAAAAAAATATATACACAGCTTGCCTATAAATTTAAATAGTAGTGGTTTGGTCTAAGGTTATTGAAAGTATTGTAAACCTTCCTCAAAATTAATGTTTTGATATTTGATACTCCAATTTGAGCATATCTTAGATTATTGATATATTTTATCTGTATTTGATTTGTATATCCGAGAATTTGATTTGAGATTTGCAGGTTTTAACTGTTATTTGGATTTGGATATCCAATTTGGTTGGTTTAGTACATTTGGATCATTTGGTCTTCGGTCTCAGAGCATATTTTTTGAGTATGAGACCATATTTGGATAATTGTTAATTTGACATATTTGATGTTTAGATTTCAGCTTTGTTTTGTCGATTTCAGTATGAGACTTTATTTTGTCGATTCGTTCATTCATTTTGATTATGGATGAACTTTTTATTATGTACGTATATACTAATACTTGAAAAATATTCGGGTCACATTTTTATTATTTCTGACCATTCCAGATTAGAGGCCTACAGATATTTTGTAGGGAGTTCGGATGCGGATATTGATAAAAATTTTGTTTATATTTTGTGAATATTGATTTTGTAATTGAATTGTATTTGTATTGGATATATTTTGATATCGAGAGAAAGACTGATGGACCGATACTAGTATATGCTATTGTTTTGGAATCAGAGTTTGGATTATTTTATTATTTGGTCAATGTGGCGTTTGGTTTATGTAGATCGGTGATGTGATTTATATTGTTGGTTTATCACTTTTTCCTGACGGATATTCTAAGTAGGTTTATCAGTTATATTGCTCGGACAGGTAGGTCGGAGAAATTATGTGACGGTTATTATTGTTCATATTATTGATGATACTGTTTAATATATCGTGAGGTCTGACCTGAGTATGAGTATTGTGTTTAGGTGCTTTTATTTTAGAATTTTGTTTTATGAACTATAATTATTGATTATTATTTATTTTATCTATTTTTTACCTGAATTTATGACAATAATAATGTCTATTACAAAATAACCTGAAAATATAGCAATAATGAATAATAAAGAAACCATAAATAACATTAAAAGTTAAGTCACAAATATAATAGTAAATATATATGATCAATACATTTTTAGTTATAATTGAAATTTAGATTTAATGTGAGTTTTCATGTGGTGTTTGTCTGGTTTAAGTTCTCAATTCATAATCAAACCAAAATATTGGTTTGATAAATTTTTATTCATCCATTGATAGTATACTTTCAATTGGCTTAAGGTCACTTGACATAAGGCATGGATTCTAAACAAAAACTAATCTAATAACAATTAGTTTAATTTAATTAAACTCATATATCTTTAAAGCTAATTACAATTTAAGAATATAAAAATTAAATTTTAAATTAGAATAAGTTAGGTCAAGTGGTGTTTAATCTATGCCTAATTCATATATGAAGACATTTTAAATAAAATGTCTGCGCTTGAGACATACTCCAGAGGCAGACGTGTGTTTAAGGCATAATATTGACATTCGATCTATGCTTGATATGCTGCTCATGCATGGTGTTATTATGCCTTAATGCTTGGTTTGTGCTTAACCGGTACTTATGCACAATTTTTTTTGATAAATAGATGTTATGACTGATTTCAGACCATTTCTTATTATTTCTAAAAAAAAGAGAAAGAAGGAAGGAAAAGAGAAAAAAAGAGAATAAGAAATTAAGGTGATATTAAGAGTCATTTCTTTATTACAGTTTTTTCACTTTGTCGAAAAAAAAAAGTTATTTTCAAACTAATGTGATGCTAATCAAGTAGGAACGGATATTTTAATCACATTTTTACAGACGGTGCCAATGATGCGTACCTCGAATCTAAATAATTATTCTAATGGAATCAAATTGAGCTTTTAAATATCTATATAACGTTTAATAAGAGATTAAAGGATACGAGATTTATTTTTTAGTATATCTTTTAGCGTTTAAGTTAATTTTTTTTTAAAAAAAACATGGAAAGGGAGTAGAGAAGCGGGGATAAGAGAGAGTTGAGATTGTAGGGATTAATTTCCTATTAAATAGTCGTCTGACCATTAAATATATTAGTTTTTATTACGTCTAACAGTTTGATTAATTTCCTACTTCATAATTTGTTTATTCTGTTGGATTTCCTTTTGATGCACGCCCAACAACTTTGTTATTTTTATTCCTCTTTATTGGGATTTGTTTGCAGACCTCATAAATTATTGAGTTAGATCAGTCTTATTTTTGATAATATCTAACAATTATGAATAATTGTTTTAGAAATATTGTCATATCGTTTTAATGTCAATTTTAAAATTCTTTTAACGAAATTTAAAATAATGCCTAACATACTCTATTAGGTGACCTAATGGACATGTACTAATAAAATTAAACTAATTTTATTACAATTATTTACAAGATCATCATTAATTAATTAATTAATTAATATACGGTCAATATTTAGAGGTATTGACATCTAAAATAAATAAACTAAATAATAATAAATTCAATTAGAGCCCAATTCATTAGTTTTGATGAGTATGCTGGATTAAAATATCCTTATTTGGACCATGCCCAGTAAAATTAATAAGTTAAACTCTACAAATTGTTCCTGTAATTTTAATCCAGCCATAGTTTTTTGGGCAACATACAACATGCATATTATTATTTGGATTTATAGAAAAATAACACTTTAATGGTAAGTATATTTGATATGACTATAAACCCATTTATCACAAATTCTTTTCAACTAGCCATTTATTATAATTCCTTGTTTGGAGTTTATTTTTTTCACCTAAACATGATTAAAAAGTAAGCATCATGAAACTTATTGAAATTAGTTTAACAAGCTTTAAAGGATAAATAATTTTAACTCAATTTATAAATTTAATTGAGTAACAACTTCGATTATATGTTGAATGGCTGTACTTAACTGATGGGACGCCAATAACAAGTTGGCCCACAAAGGAAGAAACGACCTAAATCCACAACGGTCCAATTCTGTTTGGACGGTTAATGTTTCCGTTGACCAGTTGAAGAACAAGTGGGCCGGCGGAGACCCAAGAGCAGGGTGACCTATTAAAGACTAGAACGGTCAACGCTTCTATTGATCGGAGAGGTTGTCAGTAGACCAGCTGGGCCCAAGACGCATACGGCCCAAGCAATAATTGGTCCACGTGTCCATCTCAAAGCCACAAACAACGGTTATCTGCCATAATTTTTTGCCTCTCCAAGAAGGCAAACTTCACTGTAATGATCACATCTAAATTCATTGCGCATCCCAAAAGGAAGGCGTCAAAATCTGTATACTGTCTGTTGGAAACCCTAATAGTTACAAAAAGCAGAGGGAAGGAGATCAACTTCTGGGACCGTTACAGCCATGAGCAACGATCACGCCTGCGCCAAGAAAGGCAACGGTCTCAACAGAGTGCTCGCATCAAGCCCCTCTACAAAAGGAAGGTAGCCCATGGCTTTGGCTATAAAAGGCCATGGAAGCTCCCTTCAAAGGTATGCTGGAAAGCCTGCAAAAAACGCTCTCAAATACACACTAAAACGCCCGCAAAAAACCTTCAAGTGATCTCAAGCTCTTAGACGTTCTTAATATCTCTCGAGCCCTCTAGCGCTCTCTCCCTCAGCTTCCAGTTCCCAGTGAACTTTGGGCTGAGAAATTTTGCTTCTCACG
>JAOVVI020009679.1:2913-13460 GCA_028571085.2 Nepenthes alata
GGGGGCTCCATCTTACCCCTAACAAACGGTCATTCACATAACAACCAAATTCTCATCTGGCTGCTCAATTGAAACACCAATTATATCACTCACGTGACTCATCGCAGCTAATTAATCGACTTTTTCTGTCAAATTCAAACAGCTATGACCCAAACTTTCATTCTACACCATAGGCTACACTTATCATGCCACATATTCGATCAATTTCTCACCCAAGAAGACCCAAAAATGCCTCTCCTTATGACCTTTTCTCTGATACCACCTCTATCACGGCCCAGGAATAAAATAGACACAGATTCAAAAATTAAATCTATAATAATATTTTTATCAACCATAAAAACTCAGTTCGAGCGTGACAGTCATACATATATAGGACCAAATATAATAAAATTCACACAAGATCTCATCAAATATAAATCCAAACAAACATATTATATAACCTGCTATCCAAATATCGTATGGAAGGTATTCAATATTATAACAACTTATCAACATAACACAATAACTCCATTATATCCCACATATGGATTAAGCCCCTCATTCGGCCAAAGACACAATCATATCACATTCTTGAGATCTAAAACATACGAAATATGAACATCTCTACTCACTGATAGAGATCTTCCAAATCAAATTGTGTTCAAACTCCTGTAAGCGTATCCATGCCACTAGTCTGAAGGGAAAAAATATGAAAACATGAGCCTAGAGCTCAACAAGCATCATATATATGAAAACAATGCATATAAATCAAATGGAATGAATAACAATCACAACCGTGTCAAAATAAAACACAAGGTTCATGAAATCCCTGAAAACCGAGGAGATGTCGCATAATAAATCATTGTTTGTATCAAACAGTCTTTCCGGGACATAATCGTAATAAATAACGATCTGGTCAAATCGCATAGACGATATCATATCAAATGATGCAAGGTCACATTACATAATCGTGACCATCACCACATTCAAGTGGGACACATGTCATCGTCCGGATCTAAATCTCATATTTCATATGCTAAAATCAAGAAAATACCAAAACTAAAACATATAAATATAAAACATATTTTGGGGCTTAACATATTAATACATATGAGACATTCCTATTGCCATCTGTGGGCCAAACCATGTATCTCAAATCATAGTTCATGCAATACATGTAAAAATACAAAGCATGCACGAAATTGGAGAACTAAAGATAAATAATACTTACTCGAGGAAGGGTTACTCTCGTTTGGTAACCACGGCTATATCGGCTGTGATTTAAGCCAGCAGCTCAAGGCTATCTATGTACTTTATCTCCTATAGATTAAAAACTTACTCACTATATTTTTTCCCCCGCGGCTTTGGATGCAACCTCAAATTTTAGTTATATATTAGGACATTCAAATATATTATTCTATAAATTCCTTACAATGGTTCTCATTTAAATATACAGTGGGGCAAGTCAGTTACTAAACTTCTAAACATTCTTTTGGGTGAAAGTAGCCATATCATATACGTCCCCGTTGGGAGCGGTACCAGTATCTCATACCTCGGATCATATATAATGACCCATCGGGTCTTGGACTGCCATGGTCCCGTAGTGACCCCACCGCTGGTAGCATGTATGATTAATGAAATTCCTAGTTCATGGTTCCAAAATATACGGATGCACAAATATACATATACACTGTCTCGGTATTCAAAAATCATCCAAATCATAAATACCCATATAAAACCACTGCATAACCAGTAAAGCATACATGCATGTATATAATTAATAAATTATGTGTATATAAAAATACATGTATGTTAGAAAAATCTCCTACAATAGTCAAAATATATCATAAATTAAATCAGACCAATAATAGGGTTAGAGGATACTTGCCTCGACTTTATACTTCGTAAATCTGAAGAAAAGATATTCTGAAACACTCCAATTGGGTAATTTCCTCTCAGCCCACCGCGTGCCCCTTACTCTCTCCTCCGTTCTCCTCCGCATACGGCCCTCTGTAGGCAGCTCCACTGCCGCTGCAACACCACTGCGCCGCTTGCCTGGCGTTGACGACCTCCCCGACCCCACCAAGTCAGAACCGGCGCCGTTACGCGGTTGCCGTTGCTCCTTGATGCAGCCCACTCCTTGCACCGTGTGAGGCCCCAGAATCGAAAACGTCGTAATTGAAAGTAATTAAATGATGATAATCATTAAGATCCCAAACATGTATTGAAAAATGATGGTTGAAAGTAAAAAGTTGGAAAAATACCCGAGTTCAGTAAGCATCCGAGTGGCGCCTGCTGTGCGCTCAAGGTGCTGCAGCGAGCAAGAAAATCCAGTGGCAACCCGCTCACCAAGCGCCAGGCACGCTCGAGACGCGCTTGAGTGTGGCCCCGACTTTTTTTCGCGTGCTGACTTCCTTTTTTTTATAAATTGAAGGGGGAAAAGGAAAAGGAAGAGGGAGAAAGTAGACCACGCACGAAGAAGAGGAAGAAGAGGAAGAAGAGAAGAGGAGAAGGGTGAATCACTTGATCTAGTCCACACCCAGTAAAAATAACGGTAGATCGAGCTAAGGTAAGTATACTTCGGACGTTATTTTTCATTTTTACCAATTCTTTTTGCTTTAAAATTGATGAGAATGCTCTAAAATATTGTTGTTGCTTGATTAAAGTAAATGAAAAATGTTTTCCTCGATTATTCAGTTAGATTTTGTGTTTACCCATGTTTATTGCAAGTTTTGACTTCGAAATCGTGAATAAGCATGTAAATTATGTTCAATTTTGTCCCGGAAGCTTGTGACGAAACCCTAGCTCAAAAATATTGGGGATTGTTGGTTAAATTACATGGTTTAATGTATGTGTATGGATTTATGGCCTTAATTTCATGAATAAACCCATGTTTAGTGGTCGATTTGAGTCCGGAAGTTTTGGGGAAGCCCTAGGTACGAAAATGAAGGGGTTTTGATGTTTTTAACCATAGCTCATGTTATATAAAAGTTAATTGACATTGAAATGAAGCTCCCAGTATAATTTATTTTTGAAAATTTGTACGGATTTATACCGATAAATTTCCATGCACTATTGAAGTAAAACTGAAGGAGTTTTTAGACCGTTACCGTATATTCTGAACGTTCTAAAGTTAACTGAAAGTAAATTGTAAAACTCTGATTATGAAAGAATATTTTCAATAAATAAGTTATTATTAATACTATTATTTAGGACCGGGATTGACTACAGTCCGGATAAGTTCTCCGGCATGCCTTAGAACTTCACAGTGGTAATCGAGGATAACTCTGTCCATGGAGTTATATGTGGTCCGTCCTTTCTCGGGGCATTACGGTTAAGAGAAAAGTATAGTTTCTGGCCTACCTTCGGGTGACACACTGTACCGATCCCGTGAGATGGGATACTTCTGTTACAATTATAGGCCTTGGATTGTGTGGAGTGAACACAATCTATCCTCAATCATTCACCCCCTTAGCTAGTAGGGTATACTGGCAGGGTCTATTACCATTTTGTTATGTTACCATTTTGTCTCATACCGATTATCGTTTACTGATTATCGATTACTGATTACCATTTACTATTTACCGATTACCGATTACCAATTACTAATTATCATTTACTATTTACCAATTACCGATTACTGATTACCATTTACTGTTTACCGATTACCAATTACTGATTACCATTTTCTATTTACTGATTACCGTTTACCGACTACTGATTTTTGATTTCTAAAATTTAATATCGTCAAAGTACGCTTTCTCTATTTCCTGGGTTATATTCTATTTAACTGTTCTATTTTTGCATAGTTAGATGACCGTTCTGCGTCACTGTTTTACTGTACATATGCATGTACCTTGCTAGGACCCGGCTCTCTGTTTTATTATTATTTTTCCCTCCAGATGAGACAATAGAGTTAGTGCCCGACGAGAAAGAGTGATCGAAAAAAATTTCTGAAGACCTTTGAGGACCTGAAATATTTTGGAGCTACTTTGGGTGAACTCGTTGATATAAAGACTTGACCGGGCATGTGATTTTGTATACTGATCTTGTATCTATCGATGTTTATGCACATTGTAGATTTTGTATAGAATGCATATGATGTATGTGATGGTAAAAAGGAAAAACTATACTTTTGCAGGTTATTAGTTTAGATTCCGCTCTAAACTTTTGGATATACTGTACAGGTCCTAGACGATATCTCGTTATTAAACTATTAGTGTAGTTAATGATTTCATAGATTTATGCCATGGATGGCACATGTGATCCTGTATATGCATATTATTGGAAGAATTGTTGCATAATTGATAGTTGTGTGCTTGTAATGGTTGATCATACAGGTTGTCTTTTTGGGTTTTCATCCAGTTACAAATGATACTCTGTCAAAATTTTTACAAAAGTCTTACCTTATAATTTAGTCTGTTAATCTTATTTCTATCTTGACGAAAGCTTCTGAGGAAAAAAAAATCTGTTCCGTCACACGCGGCTTCTCTTCTCCCACCCAGTGCCACCACCGCCGCAACCTACACCATGCCACCACTAATCACTGTTGCCACCGATCTCTTGCGTCGCCACCACCACTTCTTCTCTTCTCCTCCTTCTCCTTCTTCGTCTACAAACCCTCCTCCCCCTCTCTGCTCTTCTCCCTCTCTCTCCCCGATCGCTTCTCTTCTCCTTTTTTCCCTTCTTTTGTTGTTGTTATTATTATTATTTTTATACATTTTTAATTTTACTTTTATTTATTTCTAAATCAAACTCAGTATTTGGATAATAACTCGGGCACACTCCAGGCGCCACTCTGAAATTCTGATCATTTCTCAAGTTTTTATAATATTTTAATTTTTTTTATCACATCTAAAATACCCAAAATGACAATAAATATGAAAATAATCTAGATGGGATCTGGAATATTACACTACATCTTTTTGAAAGTTTACCATCTAAGAAAATATTCAGATTCGAGATAAAAGGAAAGCTGAAGCTACGGTTCATTGGTCCTTTTGAGGTTCTAAAAAGGATTAGAAAAGTGGCTTATAGATTGGCTTTACCACCTAATATGATGGATGTACATGATGTATTTCATGTATCAATACTTCGAAAATATGTTCACGATCCCACGCACATCATAGGGTACAAGCCCTTGACTATTGACAAGGATTTATTCTATGTTGAGGAGCCGATACAGATTTTGGATCGAAAGGATTAGAGGTTGCATACGAAGACTATTCCCCGCGTAAAAGTGCTCTGGATGAATCACTCACCGGAGGAAGCAACATAGGAGCATGAGGAAGAGATTCGGAGTAAATATCCCAATTTATTTTCTTGAGGTATGTAGTTTTATTTAATTTCGAGGAGGAAATTTTCTTAAGTAGGGGAGAGTTGGGAGATCCTGATCCTAAAAATATGATAATTAATAGTCATTAAGTTAATATAAGTATATTAAGGTAATTGGATTAAGGAAAAATATGAAAAAATATATTTTGGGGCAAAAACAGGCTATCAGGGCATCGGCGCCTAACAGAACCGCCCACCAAAAGGGTGCCTAGGCTGAGCTGGGGCGTTGAAGCTGTGATGGGTGGTGCCCGGTTGGCACTCGAGGCACCACCGGAGCGTGCATTTTGCACGAGTGGTGCCTACTTGGCGCCTATTTGGCGCTTGAGCACCGCTCACGGGCCAGGTCACGTGCTCTTCTTTTATTTTGTTTTAAAGTGGGATTTTCAGGGTGTTTAAGAGAGGGAGAACAAAACCCGACAGAGAGCATGAAGGAGAGGAGAAGAAAGGAGAGAAAAGAGAGGAGAAAGGAAAAAAAAGTGAGAAAATCTAGTTATTCCACTCCGATCCAAGTAAGAATAACGGTAAATCGTACTCAGGCAAGTGTACTTCGGATATTATTTTTCATTTTTACTGTTGTCTATTATATCTAAAATGGTAATTATGCTCTAAAATCATCTTGCTTCACGTTTAATACAAATAAAGCATGTCTCTCTTAATTGTTCAGATAGATTTTGTGCTTACCTATATGTATTGCAATATACAACTCCGATTTCATGAATAAGCATGTGTTTTGTGTTCAATTTGTATTCGAAAGTTTTGCACAAAACCCTAACTCAAAAATTTGTGGATTCTTAATTTAAATGCATGATTTTGTATATGTATTGGGATATATGACTTTGATTTCATAAATAATATGTATTTGGTGTTTGATTCAAGTCAAAAAGTTTTCTGCTGAACCCTAGAACAAAAATTGGGATTTTTGGTGTTTAATATCTGTAAATCCCAAGATGTAAATGTTAATTTGTACAAGGTTATTGCCCATGCTACGAGTTTTATCTGAAAAATGTACATGGAACTATACCATTATGTTTCTATACATTTCTGAAGCTATCTGAAAGGTTATCTGTATAAATCTGACTGGCTTTCTGAAGTACGATGAGTTACGAGTTAAGAAATAAGTACCAAGAGACTTCTGATTCTATTAATTAGGACCTAGGACAAATATACGATCAGGTAAGATTCTCCAACATGCCTTAGAACATTATGGTGATAATCGATGATAATTTCGTTCATTGAGTTATACGTGGTCCGCTCTTCCTCAGGGCGATAACCTAGAGGGTAGTATTTCTATATCTAGCCTACCTTCAGGAGGTAATTCTTTTCTAATCCTACCAGAAGGGATATCGCTGTTCTGTTTCTGGCTTTGATTGTGTGCTAGCACAATTTATCATCGATTATTTGTCCCATCGGCTAGTAGGGTTTACTAGTTTGGTCATTATGATAATAAAATTGGATTTCTAGAAACTACAAGATCTGATGCCGGATTCTTATTTCTAATACCTGTTTTACTGAATTATGATTTCTGAAGCATGCTATACGGAATTATGCTTTCTCATGTTTTCATGTACTTCTCTATCTTCTGATATTTATATGGTTTTGTTTATCTGTATGCATATTCTGCATAAAAGTATTACACTTGTATATTTTTATTGTACCTTGCTGGACTCGATTCACTTTTCTATTTTTTTTCTTTAGATGAGACCGTAGAGTTAATACTAGACAAGTAGGAGTAGATAAAGCTTAGTTAGAAAGATATTTTGGGAACTTCTAGCCTCTTTTGTGAGTTTGATTTTCTTGAATGTAATTACCTGATTGTGTGGATGGAGAATATATATATGAAATGTCTTAGTATATAATGAATTTTATTGGAATGGTATCTCTGCTTCCGGAGGTTCATATTATGGACACATTTCTGTTTTTGCTTTTTGTTCTTTTTGGATTCTGTACATGTCCTAGTAGGCATCTCTTATTTGAATTCTGGTATATTGGATAGGATGTGTTTGTCTTGAAGCCATGGATGAATATGGCCTTTCGTGATCCTGTGATTGAAATGTGAATGTATGTTGAAGTGTAAACTTGTATATTTGTAAATTTTACTCAGGTTGACTATACCAATTTAGCCCAATTTTAGAAAAAACTCTGTCCGTTTTTTCTTGGGATTCTAAGAGGTCAATTTAGGCTTCAGTTCTGTATAGTCATTGACGGAATGTATTAGAAGGTATAAAAAAATCTGTTCCGTCACAGAAACTATAAGATAAGAAGCCATCACCATTTCGATTTTGAGGATATTAGGGCAGCAAGAATTATAGTATTATTGGGTAATTGTGGAATCGATAGTCTAGGATAACCCATTTATCATGATTTGGATAATATGCAGGGATAGGATCGGATGGCTCACTGGTAAATTGACGGGATGATGAGTTAGATAAGTATTTGAGTTCAAAGTTTTGGGTCATTGCTTCGATTATGTTGCCTAGGTTGATTGTAGTTTAAGGATTATAGGCTTTACTTGAATCGTATTGATGTCCTTAGGATCTTCCTTAGGTTTATAATTGTAAGGAAACCTAGAAGTCTGAACTGAATTAATAGACACGGGTTGTAAGAGAATTCTCAGTATCCTGATAGATGGCTAATCAAAGTTGCGCAGGGAAAACGTGGTGAACTCATATATCTTAAGGCTCAACCTGAGGTTCACAATGAATGATCATTTTTTAGGCGTAGGGTAAATTAAAGTAAGAATTATTAGCCCGTTTGAAGTTTTGGACTAAGCCAAAAAGGTAGTCAATAAATTTGGTTTACCTTTGAACTTGGTGGATTAGCATGAAATCTTCCATGCACCATTGATTTCGGAAGTAGGTATGTGGTCAAGTTAGACCGTTGTTGGGAGATTAAGAATTTGTCTCATAATGAGATTTCAATCTAAATCTTAGATAGAAGCTATCGAGTGATGAGGATCAAGGTGATTCGAACGGCAAAAGCTCACTAGGATAAATTGTTTAATCGTGTAAGTGACTTGAGAATGATAGGAAGAAACAGAAAAGATTACCCCGATTGTTAAGTTTTGAAATTTGATAAATTTTGAGGATAAAATTTTTATAAGTGAGGGAGAATATATTATCCCAAATATTTTTATCTAATTTAATTGAGTTTATTTATTTTTGAAATAATTTGGGTGTAATAAAAATTAATTAAATATTACAAAAATTTTAAAAAATATTTAAAATTATTGGGCCGGCGCCCGGGGTGCGCCTGTTCAATCGCTAAGTACCAATTTGAGTTTTCAAATTTAAAGAAAAAATGAATAAGTATATATATATAATATAATAATAATAATAATAATAACAATAACAATATAAAAGAAGGGGAAGGGGATTGCGGGAAAGAAGAAAAGCAGCATGAGGCACAGGGAGAGAGAGAGAGGGAGGGAGAAGAGAGAGCGAGCAAACAGAAGCCTTTGGATTCGATTTTGACTTCGAGCTAGTTGGAGAAATCATAAGCGGGTTGAGGCAAGTGCATCCATACAATTTTTTTCCATTTTCTTTGATTTTAATTCAATTTTTTTTTGGATATTTTTATCCCGATACCCAACCCATGTATGTATATATGTTACCCACGACCTAAGCATGAAGATACTTCAATTTCATTGTCCAATTCATTATTTTCGCACTGTTTTGTGCGATCGAAATCCTAACCCATGCATGCGTACTATTCACCTACGTTCGGATGATTTCGGCCTCCGATTTTTGGGGTTTTTGCATAAATTGAGACTACAATATCATTACCAATATCCTATATATATTAATTTATCGATTGGATACCGATTTGGTTGATTTATGTGAATATCTGTTTGCCAAAATCATAGGATTCGTCCGAACATGTTAGCCATAAAAGTTTTGGAGCTTTTGCTAAATTTGAGTTTTGAATATGATTACGCATGACTTAGACATGTTAATTTATTGATTGTGTGTTCGAATTTGAGATTTTATGTGAAATTTTTCTTGAGGAGACCCTAACCCGCAGTCGAACTGCGTTTAATAAATTAAACTGAGTTTGATGTATAAATTGACTTAGAATTATACTTACCTATGCCTTGAATTTGATGAGGTACCCGTTGGATGCCCGAAATTCTAAGAATTAACCGATATGTATATCCGGATACTATTCATATGCACTGTTCATGCGGGCACTATTCACTTGAGGACATTGAACAATATTTTAGATAATATTTCATATTTAATTGTCAATTAAGTGATATGTATATTTGTATAAGTTTAATTGTCTAATCTAAAAGTTTCGGCATATACAATTACGAAGGAAATTTGTATCTGAAAGCTTTTCAAGTCAATCCGCTTGTCTATGGTATGAACTTTAAATCTTAGCTATGCATATGATATCGTATATAAGTTAAATAATGAAAGAATTTAAATTCGAAAGAAAGATGAAAAGCATATGAATATTCAGAGGGAAATGCCACATTATGTGAAATAAATAATCCATTCTCCCGGTGCGAGAACTATGTAAATGAGAAATATGGTGGACCTTTCCTCAAAAGCGTGAGAAATCATGAAATTAGGACCACGGATATATGTTTATAGGGTAGTATTCCTTGGCTTTCCATTTACATAACGGTGAAAACTTAAGAATTACCCTGGCCGCGTACCCTTACTATTTATTAGAGATGGTGATATCCATGACACACCTTAGGATACTACTGTGAAAGGACGATGACTTCCTCTAGACCGTGGAAGGTTAGGGTAGCGTTTTATTCACCGTGTATGACCGGGTGATACGCATACCGCCATATCACATGGTGTTCAGCCTTTTCTAGGCAATTTTATTGGACGTTGAGTCGTCGTATGGCCTTAGATCATGAGGGGCATCATGATCCTTCGTTGTTCTCCCACATATTTGGTTAGTAAAGCTTATTGACCATGGTCTCTAGAGATTAATAAATATGTTTAATCTACGTCCTAAAGAAAATAGAATAAAAGAAAGAAGTGAATTACACCCCTAGCATGTGTAATCAAGTTCATTTCATGCATCTCTTTCATGTTCATATATCTTTATTCTATTTAATTTTGTTACTATTGTCTATCGCCTTGTTATGATATATTTGTTAGGCTATTAGCTCACACTTGTTTCTTCTTACCTTCAGATAAGAGCCACGAGTTAACGTCCGATTAGTTAGAATAATGATAGGGATTTGCTTAAGGAGATTTGCTGAACTTCAGAGG
>JAOVVI020009680.1:1252-13459 GCA_028571085.2 Nepenthes alata
CCGTTTTAGGTGCAGCTTCCAATTAAACAATTGGAATACATGCGTAGCATATTTTTGGCTTACCTTAAAGGGTAACGAGAAATTAGTTGTTTAAATTAAGTTTAATACTTATATATTAAGGATGGTAAGGTATTATAAGACCATAGAACCGGTCATTTATTAAACTTATGTGTATCAGTTATCTTGTAAATACTGTCTAATCGTTGGTCACAAATGCGTATTCGTTGATTCACAACAACAGAATAACATTTGATGAGATTATTATAATATTTAATATAGGTGGGATATTTATTGAAACATGTTTGATTAAAACTTCATCTTTATTGATATTAAGATTTAGCAGAATCCCAATTGTGCTCATGATGTTTAGTTTCAATGGAAATCATTGATAATTGTTCTTATAACTCTTGAGTTGTATTTATGATATGATATTTGTTACGTTTTATGAATTCGGAGGTCACGAATCAGATTTTTGTATTGGGTCGATATAATGCGGATCTGATCTCCATAGTCTCGAATCTGAACCATGTACAACACAATTGGAAACGAGAGGTCAGAGGATAGTGAGAATTACTTCCACATTATATCCTCTGACGCTCAAATCAGATATCTTTTAATGAAATAAAAAGATATAAGAATGATACGTAGATATATATATCAGTAGATTGAGTGTTTGAGTACACCTAATTGATGGACGGCTTAGAGGTGTGTCGGCAAAGGAGCGGCTTAGAGATGCGCCCCATAGATGGGGGCTTAATGGTACGCCCACAGAGGGGCGTCTTAAATGCGCTATTGTCTGTCTGAGTATTATTGGAGTACTCTGGAGGGATGGTTGGTTACTTGAATGGAAGATCTCCTGAAGGGCGAGCCTTTACTTGAATGGACTCTTGAGAGGTTCTCCTGGCCTCCTGGGATTGAGGGCTAGTCTCCTTAGGTGTAACCTTCTAGACAGAGTACAACATTCCAGGAAGGTTGGATGGAAGAGCCTTCATCCATTTGGATTTCCTTCTCCGGCCTCTGTTCTAGGACCTCTCATCAGATGGCCTCCTGGGATAGATGGTGGTTGGCCTTTCCTCCATTTTCTTTCCATTTTTTTCCTTTTGAGAATGAAGGTGTATTTATAAAGGTGAACGTCGTTTGAACAACCGCTCACGAATAAGAATAAGATGAAACAGTTTTTACTGGTTACATGTGAAGCGAACCGTCCTCATTGTGCTGATTAGTTCTAACCCCTAGTCGTTTGGGCAGATTAGGCTAATTGGGACATTGTTCGTTTCTTGAGCATACTTCTTCCTAAATCGGGTTTACTGAACCCATCAACATTGAATTTCAAATAATCGATGATTAATTGTATGTTGCTATTACTCTTATATATTTAATATTATTACTCAATACATTTATTGATTATCGATATTGTTAATTATATCTATTATTGGTATTTGACTCATTATTGTTTTTATTAGAAAGACCATTCTAGAGTCTAGCTACTTTATATCAAACAATGGAAGATTTCTTTTTCATTTTGATAGATATTGGATAGTTTATCGAGATTATATTTCCTCAAATTTTATTTTGTAATAGACATATATGTTATCCCATATATTAAGGACTTTGATATTGTGATAAATATTTGATAGTATTTATTATAAATATTTATAATTTAAATTTTTTTAAATAATTAATTTGGTCTGGATCAAACGACTTGGATGCAGTTGCTATAATCCTAACTTTCAACAAAACTTTAAAATTAATTAAACACATATTTTATGTCTCATGTTTATTTGTAAGCAAATGTACGGAATCAATTTTAAAAGAAAAGTGAAAACATACAATTATAGTTGATTTTCTCTACAAGGTTAGAAATTATTAAAATAGAGAAGATAAGGTTTGAACTTGTATTCATAGGGCTAAATATCAAGTATGTTACATTTACACCTAAATTATTAGATGTTTTGAAAACATTACAATTTTAAATAAAATTAGACTATTAATCTCGTCCTCCCACAAGGGCAAAACTGAGAGTAAGAATATCTTCATCTAATTTGACGATTTAATTATAAATTCAATTTAAATTCGAGTAAAAAACTTATATGCTTTAATGGAAGAGGAGGCAGGGGAGGAGAAAACCACGTGGCGGAGAGCCTGGCACCTCTCCTGCCCTTTTCATCTTCCTTCTTCCCTCGAATTTTCGCTGCTGCATCAACCAATAAGCAAGCCAAACTTTTGCCGCTGTTTCCGCCGCACTTCCAGCGTGATATTTGGAGAGGGAAGGAGAGAGAAATCGGCGGTAAGATTGTGCCATAATGCTGTTGTCTATTCTAGCAAAGCGCAAAGCAGTTTTATTCTCTATTTCCCGTGATGGGTTTTGTTTTCTTTTTCTCTTGCACTGTAGGTGATTGGAAGGAGTTTTACAGATTTCTATTGGGAGGTATGTTGAATTGTTAGCTCATATATATATATTTTTGAATTTGACTTCGTTTAGGTCGAGATTATAGTTATAGTTGTTGTTTAGGATGAAACTTTTTGATCTGAGAACAGTCGTAGAGTTCCATGCCACATGAAATTCATGTCTTTGTTCAGCTTATTTTATTTCTTGAAATTTATTGTTATTTGGCGTTTACGGCTCGGATGTTCGAAGAGATGATGTATGTTTCTGGAAAGGTTTTTTTAAACAAAATATACTATGTCCGGGGTGCAATTTGATGTAAAATAGTTCATATATTGCATCTTGGCGAAGAATAGAGACCGATCCTGAAGTGATTAGCAGAGTCCACTTGGAAAATTAGGGGTCCTGCCCGGGACTTGGGTAAAAGGGATGAAGAGAAAGAAAGTGTAGGGCATGGAAAATTGTTGGAATTGCATTGGAGGCAAAGCTAGAATTCAGAGTTGTTTCTATCAGCAGATTTTTTGAAATCTTCACTGAACATGAGTCGTGTTGTTAGTGGTAAATTCAAAGGAATGAGAAGTTTTTTTCTATAGAATAAATAGCTTAAGGCGTAGATTAAAAAGGGTCAAATGCTACAATTGACTTGAAAAAGGCTTTGTTTCCAAGAAAAAAAAATTTTGATGGGTTATGCTTACATATGTATGAATAGTTCAGAAGGAAGTACAATAATAAGAGTGTTTGTGAAATGGGGAAAAGCTAATGTTGTAATGGTGAATGAGCTTCAGTGAGATTCTTGTTGAAGACCTTAGAAAGAACAATGGCTGGTGTTTTAGTAACCCATCCTCCTTACATTCCACAAGAGTATGGAATGAAATATCAGTATCAACTCCTCAATGCTTATATTTCCCAATACTATGACAAAATTGCGATATGTAGCTGTATAAGCGATATATCGCGATATATTAGCCGATATTTCCTTGTCACGTTACTAATAGTGGAAAAACTTTTGCTTCTAACATATCTAATCCCAATATTGTCCAATAGTATTATGGTTGCAACCAGTACAAATATTTTTATTTATGTGTAGGAGCATAGGAATGTGGATAAAAAAACATTCTTTTGTGCCTCTTTTACTATGGTATTATTTGAAGATTTGATTTCGGTCCATTTTCCAATCATGTGTGGTTTTCAAGTCAAAAAGAAATATTCTATTTTCAGTTTAGTTATTCCTATGGTATGAGCTGTTTGCCTCGAGCTAGTTATATGTTGATATCATTCTTATAGAAGAGTGTGAAAAGGCCCAATGCATGAAAGGGCCACTTTCTAGGATTTAAGGAGGGTTAGACTATTCATCCTCACTACGTTTGACTTGACTTGTGAAGCTTCCTTATTATTGTGCCAAGGTTTACCCTCATCCAGACAGAAGAGAAATGTGTGCATATTTTTGAACTAAATAAATTTTCTTATGCAGGGTTCACACACTGACCATGGCAAATAATGAAGCAGAGAAACCTGAAAAAATTGTGAAAGCTGCTTCACCTGTCCAAGTGAGTTTAGAAGCTTCTAATTTCTTGTTCATTGCAATATCTGAAACTATCGTTTTTTTCCATTATTAACCCGAAGAGTTTATTCATATAATTGAAAAGCAATAGCTCTCTTATTTTTTGTTGAATATATATATATATATATGTATGGAGATGAGGTACATTCTCAAGGACACATCTTCTTTGCTATTGAAAAAAATGATGTAAAAGACATATATTCTGGTCTTGATGTGGCTGTCAAAGTTCAAACATGGTATGTAACTTGGTCAGCTCATTTTTTGTGTTCCAGGACCACAGCAATGTTTATATGTATTCTGACTGGGCAGCTGTTCAGGTTATATTTTGTATACTATAATCTCTTTGAGGACAATTAGTTTCTCCCTTATATATTAGTGCTTCTTTAATTCTTGTGCACCTATGTACATGTGCATGCAGATACACTGGTGATTATTGCATTTCCTCTTTATTATACATCTTTACTTTTATTTCACTTTTGTATATCATTTGAAGTTTCTGCGGGCCATTCTTTTCAGGCGTATTATGGAGCTGGACCTATACCACCTCCATATTTCAGCCCAGCTGTTACATCTGGCCATGCTCCTCTTCCATATATGTGGGCTCCACCCCAGGTAATTGTACTGCTGTGTTGGACGTATAATTGGCATTTTATTTCGCATATCTTTTCTCTTGAATCTATCCGTGCTGGATATATATTTGTTTTTCTTATTTCACATATCTTTTCTCCTGTTACTGTCTTTTGATATTCTTAATGTGAATAACCAAATCATTTGTTAGTGCTTCATACTTCTACTTAACCTTTTGGTATTCCTGCAGATGATGCCACCTTATGGGTCTCCTTATGCAGCAATGTACCCGCATGGGGGGATTTACGGCCATCATGCAACAGCAGCAACACCCATGGTAAGTCTCGTTCTGTTCTAACCCCATCAAAAGACTGACTTGCATTTAAAGATAGGGAGAAACATGCTGATGCTCACATTTATAATTGTGCATTCGTGAATGTATTACAAATGTCTAAGGAATTTTGTGCAAACATGCCCAACATCTTGGAAAAGCCTTGTTTTGTGCAAGATAATGACCCTTTTCCCTTATTGAAGGAAAAATTGCTTGTTATTCTCGTTGCAAAACTTGGCCAATGAGATTTCAGTTGGAATTATTTTCTAAGACTTTGTATCCATATTGCCATGCCATCGTAAATAGAGGGGCGGGTCTTTCGAATATGTTTGTTAATGAAGATAGAGGGAATAAAAGAGCATCCACACAGTATTGCTTTTTATTATTCTGACCTATGCAGGTTGCAGCTCCATTAAGTTTAGAAACTCCAACAAGGTCAGGCAATGACTGCAGCTCAGCCAAGAAGCTTAAAAAATCAGATGGGCACACTGCATCAGGCAATGAAAACACTGAGAGCGCTGGAGAAGGAGGAATGCCAAGCCAGTCAGAGAGGTCTGCCATCCGGTGTTTCATAACTTTGGCTCCCCAATCATCCTTCTCTTTATGTGCAAAGGCATAGGATTTACACTAAGAGATGTCAAAAGCTTATACCTGCTTAGACTTTCCATATCAATCCATGGAATCTCAATTTTTTCTCAGAAGAAAATAAAACTAGCCTAATGCGTTAGGCTCCCACATTTAAGATCTACAGACATAAGCAACATTTCCTCTACATGGTTGAGAGTTGTCCAGTTGATGAGTTTTTACAGTGCTATGGTAAGATTTTGTTCTTCTACAAGGCTTGGCTTACTGAATTTTGTCTAATACGCAATGTCCTCATACAAAATTGCCCACTCAATACCATCGCACGGTGATTGTGACCTGGGATGGTGCAGTTGGGTCAGTGGTGTCAAGTGTGGAACTAACTTGATAAATGGTCTTGGTGATTAGGGATGTATATCGAGGATTACTTGATACGTGGTCTTTGAGATTAGGGATGAATATCCAAGGCTGACTCAACCCATCAGAGTGGTCAATAGGGGCAAGGAAAGTCATCTTCACTAAAAAAGTTACTTTATGGAATTTGGATATACAGTGGTTTATGAATGACTTTGAGATGGGTATACTTTCTCTTTGTAACTCTTTTGGTGTTTTATTTTTGGGAGGATAGGGGGATGATGAGATGCATGGGGGAGAGATGTGGTAAAGAATGCTAGGCAAGTATAAGAGGGAGAGACAATCTGAAAATGTGTAAACAACTAAACAAGGAATCTCCATGGTGACTGAAGAAATCAATTAGAAGAAAAATCTAAAGATTGGGCTGTTGTCGGCTCTGGCAAGTGTTTTCTCTTCTTCTTCCTTTTTTTTAATCTTTGGGGGATGGTGAGAGTAGCTAACTTATAAAAATGGTGCAGGTCCAAAGGATGATTAAGAAAAACGGAGGTGCATTGTTTATTAAGGGCTGAAGCAAACCTGTGGAAGGGGGCTCAGGCATGGAATGAAAATGCAGTCACAGATGTAACTTAATGGCCGTGGTTGTCAGGATCCGAGGGGAGTCCTTCTCCCCTGTGGAGAAGGACCATCCTTCTCCTCATCCGAACCGTCGGATGTTATATCCGACGGCTCACACGTTTTGAATGGATAATATAACATGGGCCGTTCGATTTTAAATTTAATCATCAAAAACACGTGACTGTTGGATTTTATATCCGACGGTTCGGATGAGGAGAAGGACGGTCCTTCTCCACGGGGGAGAAAGACGCCCCCTCAATCCGTTGTTGTCATGGGGCTTTTTTTGATTCTTAACAGATGATCATACTGATCTATATAATTTGACTTAAAAGCTACATCTAGTGAAAGGATTTTAATGTTTTTATACAAATAATAAAATATGTATGACCTATTTTTTTCGTAAATAATCTTGATGAGTCATCGTATTAGGAAATAAACTTGATAGCATTATTAGTGATATTGTTGAATACATTCCACATGCCAAATAAACTTATGAAATCTTATTTCATGGTCATACCATTTTGCAACCTATGCAATGAACATCTCATGCAATGAACATCTCCACCAACAGTGACAATTCTCCAAATTTGAAATGGTATGGGCTCCATGGTTTATCAGCTTTGCATTTCGGCCAATATTTTGGTCAATGAAGGTAGTGGAGGGGAGAGATTCAGTGTCTTGCTTCCATAGCTTAGTGTTTTAAGCAGATGCATCGTCAAGAAATGGGGGTACCACTATCAGCAAAATCTATATAAATTATGAAGCTGAATTACCTTCCTCCTGTTCTCTCTTTGCTGATATTAATAATTTAGTAGTTTCTTGACTACTTTGATCATCTTATGGTAAACAGCACGGATTGTGGAACAGAAGGGTCTTGTGACAGAAGTGATGACAGCACTGCACGAGTAAGGATAATATATTTCCTCATTTTCAACTTAATGACCTTGCACAATTTTGCATCCGTTAATGAAAAGGGTCTTCTATCCTATGTTAGGAGGACCAAAATGGGAGGAGAAGATATAATGGAGTAACAGACTCAGGTATGGATGTATAACCACATATCTGCCCGTACTGCGGCTTCTCAAATGGTAGGTCTTATTATGCTATATGTCTGGTGAAAGACCATGGCACCATTAGAAAATATTTTCATGTCCTATTAGAACAAGAAGTAGCATGACAATGCATGTTGGCATCTTTGGTTTAGTTTTATCCAAGGTTTTTGCATTATTTTCCAACTAAGATCTACTTAGGATCTCTTTTTTAACTTAATTTCTCCGAGTCTTTTCAATATGTTAACATTCACTTGATCAAATCCAAGTTGACTTGTGGAAGAACATATTATTTATCTTTCCCTAAAACTGGAAAGTTGCCAGATTTGGGTTTGAATTCTTCTGGATGCACAGAAACATCAAACTTTAATATCAATCATCTGTCAGAGGTGTTCTACTTGGCTCATGTACGTGAAAGCTTCACTGGGTTGTCACTTTAATGTTGAAACATCATTGTCTGACTCCTGATTGTCAGGCATGGACAATGTTGAATATGATTTTTTTGTTCTTTCTCCTCCGTTTGTTTCTCAGTTGTAGAATGTGTTGAAAAGTGTATTTAGTGAACATATTACTGAGTAGTTCACCCATCTGATGTATGTGCAATTAGGCAAGTATGGTTTGCGGATGAATCCATACCCTGTTGAGGAGGCAAATAGGGCGCACACTATTGCTCCTGGGACTGCCTTGTCTTGTGCAGCGTCTGTAGGAAATACACCTGCAACAGTGTTGGAAACAAATAATTCTTCCAGTGCTAAAGCTAACACAAATGCTATTAATGCTGCTGCATCGGGTGTATACAAGCTGTCTGGTATTAACAAACAGGTCTAGCACCAGAAAATTGTTTTCATTCTTGGAGTGATTTTGTTCCTTTTTCATTGCACGTGTTCCATTTTCTGAACATCGCTCTGGCTGGAAGAGATATATAGGCTGCATGGTTGATGTGGTATCCCTACGGGAAGACTAACAAGATAGTCAACAAATGTACTAAAAGTTGTTGACTATAGTAAATCTAGGTTATAATTTGACCCAGGTATGCTAAAATGTGTAGAAGATCCAAAATTGTATTGGGTTTCTGAAGAATATGACCTTCAAGAAATTTACTTGTGATCAATTGTGCACAACATCTGTGACCACACTACTTAGATTTTTTTCCCCCCCTCAGGATGAGAGGGAGGTAAAACGGGAAAAGAGGAAACTGTCCAACCGAGAATCTGCTAGGAGGTCAAGGTTGAGGAAGCAGGTGGGACAAAAATTGAACATATTTCGGATTTCTATTTCTTTTTGTCTTGGACACTATGTCATGTCATGCTTAAACTAATTTCTTCCAGGCTGAAATGGAAGAACTTGCCAGAAAAGTCGACTCCTTGACTGTTGAAAACATGACACTTAGATCTGAAATGAATAAGTTAGCCGAGGATATGGAGAAGATGAGGTCTGAAAATGCGACATTAATGGTACATCTCTCGCTCCCTCTTTCTCTGTCCTGCTTCCCTTTTGTCCCCAGGTCAAGGCTTCATTGCTTTTAGGTACCTTGTCAACATATCACTTTGTTAAACTTTAAACCCATAAAAAATCTTAGTGAGAACCTAATTTGGTTCTTTCTTGGTAAACCACTTTGTGCTTCCAAGCTCTCATGTCATTTAATTTAAAAAACGCTCATATTATTTCGATTGCAAAGCCAGTACTTGACCCATCCTTGTTATTATCATCTGATTAACCAGTCACACTTCTCAATTACAGGCTCTGTTAATGAGTTAATGCCTTATGATTGCCAACCCAAATGAATTGATTTGGAAATTGTGCATGTATATAGTTCATGCTTCTAAACCCTTCCCTTAGAACATCTTTTTTTAGATGTGTTTGTGTGTACATGTGCATAATGCACATGTGGCGGAGTCGTGGACATGTGCATGTGCATGGGAATGGACATGGGCTTGTCATGTATGTACATCTCTCTCTCTCTCTCTCTCTATATATATATTTATATTTATATCGATTTGTCTATATCTCTCTCTTTATATATGCCTCTATTGTGTTGTGTCACATAAATATATTAGTCGATATATATTGATATCGCACCCCCTGATAACGATACAATGTCAGTACATTTTGCCATATGGGTGATATATTATCCGGTATATCAGTTAATACAGCCATATTTCACTATTAACTTACCGTTCTCAAAATTTTGTTTCCTTCCGATATGCCCTATATCAATACATATTATCTGATATATCCGATTTCAATATAATCATAATTGATATTAACACCGATACTAATATTTTTCATCCAACGTTGTGTTGTTTGTGTCTATACGACTTTCTGTCTCTTTGCTATATAGTTTGAGCTTATTTGTTCATCTTTACTATATAGGTGTATTAGTTATATAAGCTATCAAACTTGGCTATATTTATTGGAATAACCGTCAAAATGGTTGCAATTGATCTCTGTGAATTCAGCTAGCCTTTCTATATTATTTACTTTATCCAGCTGTTAGCTTTGATTGAGGAAAACAAATAGCTGTCCAGATCCCTTCATTAAACAACTACCATCACTTCATCCGTAAACACAAGCAATTCACTTGAAGAGCAACGTAGCTCCATTGAACCTTTCAGACACACTGCGTTCAGTATGCCTCAATTTAGATGGACACCCTTAAATTTTTGCAAAGAGGATATGCATGTCCAGAAGAACACAGTACTTTTGCAGTTTTATTTTAAATGTACTCAAGCAATTTGCTTTATACATGAGGTGATCCTTAATATAATTGTAAGGTTGTTAGGTAACGATCATAAATTCGCATTCATTTTCCATGTTATTATGCACGGATTAGATATATCATGGTGAATTATGCGGAGTTCAAGGTTTTTAAATTTGATGGACTGATTATGGATAACATAACAATCTAGTGGAAGGATTTCGGCCTTTCCGTGGGATTGTGATGGTCATCGAGACCCATAATAGGGCTTTGCTATTATACGAAATAGAATAACGTAGAAATAAAATAACAACTTTCAAGGAATAAAATAAGGTGTTAGAGAATTAATATTCCTATGTATGGTTTGTCACTTTGAATTTATGAAGATTGTGTTGAGAATTGATTTTCTAGTATTTGATGTGCAGAAATAACAAGATAAATAAATAAAAAATTAATATGAAATAACATTTTATGCTCACAAAAATATATATTTCAATGAATCTCCCCCACATTGTCTTACCTTCTTACTGCCATCCTATCATATCGCCGCCATAATGGGAGAAGAATGGTCATTTCGGCCGGAATTGTTATTCAATGGGAACATAAATGTGTAACACTGCGGGGTAATGTATGAATTTACTTATTTTATATTTCTAAGGAATTACTATTCTCGTAATTATAGTAGCTTCTAGCCTATATACTAACCAAACTGTTGAAATTGTTATTTCACTGAAAATATGACTGAAATGAAATCCAGTTTCACTCTACACTGTAATATATATGGGCTTTGTCTTTCGAATTGTGCTGCAGGAGAAACTGAAGAATGTGCAAGGGCAAGTAGGTAAGAAGATTTACCATAGGAACGATGATGATAAGCACGAGACGAATGGAAACACCGAGAAATCTCTATCCCGAGTGAAGGACCCGGTCTCGAATGGACCTCGCAAGAAAGGAGGTGAGGGCAAATGAGAAATCCAAAACTAGGCCAATTAGTCATCCCAAGCTGCCGAAAAAGCACTTTTGTAATGCTTCTTCCCCAATCATAACCCAATTAACTGGGTTGCTAGGGTTCCTTGGCATGTTAGACAACTTTGTGATGTCTATGTAATTGTTAACTCGACAACTGCATATCGGTTATACGTTGTTCTTCGGGAAAATTTCCATGGATGCGTAATCTGTCATGAAAATTTTGAGTCTCTTCAATGGTGTCTTCTGTGATGTGTAATTTTATCAGTTTCATGAATTCATGTTTTCCTTTCGTCATTTTAGTTTAATGTTGATTTTTTGACAAATTTGGTCTTATTTTTTCGAGTATTATTATATTTATATATGTCATGATCATAATTTGATGATATATATACCGTATGGAAAATTATTTTATATTAATTATCAAATCCTCGAATCACCCTATGCAAATACTAGTTTAATGTTGCCCTATGCAAATTGAAACATGCAAAAAGAAATTCAAACTCGTGACCACGAACACAACCACGACTCTACATCACCTTCAAAACGATACAAATACGCAGGAGTTATGAATTCCACAAGTTACTTTGTAAATTTCATTGAACCAAACTCCGAATACAAAACTTCATTTGCGAAAATCATGAACGATACAAGTCCAGACACACAACAACAAAATCAAATGTGTGACTATGGACATGGCCGTGACCAAATGATCGGCCAAGAATGTAGTGGATGCCATACCCTCTCTCCCATATTATTTTTTCTCAGTTTATACAAAAAAAGAAAAGAAAAGAAAAGAAAACTCCTATGGTGACGTTAAAGTCAATTCATTGCGATATATAGATTATGAGTTCAGATGCATCTACGCAGGAATTTTATGCAGATTGCGTTTCATGTATATACAGAAAGAAAACCTTCAGTCTAAAAACATTACACTGACGAGTTCATGATCAGAGCAACATTGCAGAACATCTAAAGCAAGGGGCAGCTAAAAGCAGTATTGCAAATTTAGTTGTAGCATGCTCACAAGCCAAATAAGTGGTCGTTTGAAACGAAAATGGAGGCATTAAACTGTCGCGTATTGAGGTCACTTCCATC
>JAOVVI020009681.1:0-13459 GCA_028571085.2 Nepenthes alata
TCAGATCTTCATAATAACTCATACAATCATCATCTTTTGTTTTTTAATTTGACCAAATAATCATAACAATTAGCACTTATCAATAATCAAATTACGGACCCGCGCTGTTTTTGATATAAAAAATAACACGAGACTTGTTTATTTGGGTATCAATACTCTCGGGTTGTCAGTATTAACCGAAATTTTGAGAGAAAAAAGAAAGACAATGTCATTTTTACTTATTAAGACTGTGTGAGGAGCGCTACGACGCGCCCCCGTATGTACGACATCCGTACGATGCAACATTACAGTCGTCAGATAAAAATCTAATGTTCATCGTTAACCAATTTATTTTTTTAAAAAAATATTAAATATCTATCCGAACAGTTATAAAATAAGATTATATACATATCATACAAAATCTATTGGGACTTCTTCTTTTATACAATTTAATTAAATAGCATCATTGAATCTACCTATTTTATTGAAAGGAGGGGCCCTGCGCCGCACCTCTGTAGCGCAGGGCCAATGCCGCAGGGAGGGAGCCGTTAGATTTCATCCGATGGTCCCTATTTTAATATAATTTTTTTAAAATAAGTATTAAAAAATAAATAAATATATATATATATATATACTGTGATGGACGTCGTTTATCATGGTAAGAAAAAGGAGGAAACAAACCGTACGTAATTGCTCCTGTCTAGCTATAATTAGGGAATTGGAAAAGCATTCATTGCGGTGGATTTGGCATGTCTCCATTTAATGGAAGCTTCGTTTTCATGTACTACGGGTGTTTTTTTTGTGTTCCATATTTAATAATTTTAATAAATTATCAATAATAATGATTTTATTACCTTTATTTTTATTATAGAAATTATTTTTTACCCCCAAATTTCATATATTATGAGTCATTCACAAAATATGATATATCTTTAAATTTAAATTATTATATGAATTAAGAAATTAAAAATCGTTTCACCTGGTCTAACCGAAATGAAGCGAGATCAGTCTCTATATGGTTCAAATTTGGATCCTGTATAATATAATAGACAAATAAAAGGTTAGAAAATTTGTGGGACTTATTTTTTATTTTATCCTCTGACGTTCAAATTAATCATATTTATATATTAAAAAAGATAAAAAGAATGCAAAGTAAGAGTATTAATACTTATGTAGAGGACTTTAGTATAGTGCGTTTGATAGAAAACGTTTTAAGGAGAGAGAAAAATGCACTTGAAGGGGAGCGTCTTGAAACTGTCGCTTGCTGGCCGTTGGATTTTTCCAAAAGAAGATTTGTGATAGTAATATATCTTTATTTGGTTATCTTTTTTTGTCGTTTTTTCTCTCCCTCCGTTGTTGAGAATGAATGATATTATATAGAGTTAATGAGCAATTTGATCTCTCCTCTTAACTGCCGATAGAACTGTTCGAATGAATAAAAGGATACTGTTCGGCCAATGGTTTCTAATGGGTTATCATGTAGACTAAGTAATCCGAATAAGAGGAGAAAGTTATTTATTTCGGCTGGTTGGAATAGATTTCTTCAACACAGGAAATGGGTCGTTTTAGCAGGACCAATGGGCTCATCAATCCAGTTTGAACCATATAGGCCGATTGGGACATTATTCAGTTTTGAGCCAATTTCTTCTGCTGATCGGATTTCCTTTTCAACCAATGCTAACTATACCCATCAATATAAAATTAAGGAGCACTTTTATATATGTTTTTTTTATAGCTTTTGTTATTGAATCTTTTATTCTTTGTGAGTAAAAAAATCAGTATAAATTTGGATACATCATTTATATATACTCTTGTATTGTTATTTATAAAATAATAAGATAATTTAATAATCCATGTAATAATTTTAACCTCATAAGTTTTTATGGTATTTTAAGTTGGATTATAAATAGATCTATATGAATATCCTTTTTGTTTTAATTATATAAATTGAAGATTATAACCCTTGAGTTGAGATGAAAATATTCATTTCTTAAGTAGGAAACAGAGAAGATCATAAAAGATTGAATGTGTTGATTCCTTTTGGAGATGAATTTTCTGTATCTCATAATTTTGATCGTTTATTGGTAAATATAAAACTGTAATTTGATTATTTTTTATGGGTATACTAAAAATGGGTTGGCCCCAAAAAAGTCAACGAAAGCCTAAGAAGGACGGTCAACACTTTAACGGCCAATTGAAGAACAGGCCCAGAAGCTGAAAGGCCTAGGACGGTCAACACCGCCGTTGACCGTCCGGGCGCCCAACGCGCACGCAGACGATCAACTCAAATGTTGACCGTTCGTGTGCTACACATTGGGCCAAAAGAGGCTTTTTTACAGTAATGGGCATGGTCCATTCGAGCCCATTATCCATCAGGCGGCCAGAAACGGCTCTCCAGGTATCTTCCATGATCCCAACTGGCATCCAAAATGGACATTGATAAAATTAGCGTATTTTATATTAGGAAGGTACCAGATTTTTTCAATTTCTTGTCAACTGGGGCTCTCCAACGGTAACATGCATAGAAGGAAGGTGGCCGGCTTAGAAAGCTGTTGGCCGCCTCAGAAGGAAACTGTCTTGCTCAGCTTGGCAACTGGTATCTGTCCGAAAGGCAAGCCAGCCAAGGATCATAGAGAGAATCACTCCTTTAAAAGAATGAAGATCGACATCTCAATCATAAATAATCCCTTAAATTATCATTTAAGACACGCTTTCAATTACACGGGTAAACGCTCTCAGTTACGCTTGCAAACGCATACTCTCACAGACGCAAACACACGCAACTCTAGGAGACGACCAACTCGAATACTCACCACAGAGATGATCTTCATCTCTCTGCTGGAACTCCCAGAAAAATCTAAGGCAAATAACGCCCTCCTGACAGCCGTTCACTGTCTTTTCACCATCTAAATTCAAGACGATGGCTTTTAGCCTCTCTTACATCTGGAGATCTGTTCACTCCTATCATCTCTCTCTTTCTCTCAGCTTTCAGTTTCTGTTATATTCTGATCATCGAAGGCTGTTTACTGGCTTGAGCGTCGGAGTATTTTCTGTGGGATAAATTTTCGTCGACACGCTCACCTCTTGTGCGTTTTAGTGGTGTGTAGGATTCGCGCTCAGGAAACGGAACCGGTTCAACGATCCAGACGAATTCGAATCGGTTCAAAATTTAGATCTAGGTACGCATCAATTTTAAAATTTAAAATTAGTTATTTTAAAATAAATAAATTATAATTATTTATTTTAAAATTATAAACTAAGATTGAGAAATGAAAGGCTTTATATCCATATGATATGCAACCTCTCAAATCATAATTATTGATGCACCTCAAAAATTCTAATTATCATATAAATTAAAAGCTGATTACTTTATTTGGATATTCGAATATAAATGGGTCTAATTTTTATAGTTATGAATTTAAATCTTATGCATCGCAATGAAATAAATTAAAAGTAAAAAATATATGAGATTTGCTCAACGATTTATCTTCCAACGCTAAAATAAAAAAAAATTTCTAAAAATTTTAA
The DNA here is from genome assembly GCA_028571085.2 of Nepenthes alata. Lineage (NCBI taxonomy): Eukaryota > Viridiplantae > Streptophyta > Magnoliopsida > Caryophyllales > Nepenthaceae > Nepenthes > Nepenthes alata. Next base: position 3,508 of record JAOVVI020009681.1, read on the forward strand.
AAAATATGCAAAGAAAGAAAAATGTAGATAATGAGAGAGGTTGGGATGAGTGTTTGTCTAGAGAATTATGCTCCTTTTATATGCTCATTTGATTCCTCTCTCTTTCTCTTTTGTCCTTTTCTTTGGAGGAGAGATTTTATTTATAGACAAATGTATCATTTGGCTAATCGGTATTGAGATCGATACGTGTACATGATGCCGTTTTGGATCAATAGTGAGAGGAATTGTCAGTAGTGTGTAATAGTCGTCTTTGTTTAATACTAAGACCACCTGGTTTTCAGGCGCTACTTCATTTTGATTGTTCGCTATAATCATTTAATATTTGAGCGTTTAAATTTTATCTTTTGGTTCAGACGTTCGTGTGCTGTCATCTGATAGGATCTATGGCTTCTTTTGTCAGGTTGTCGATATTTGGGTCTCTTATCAAACTGAGTTCTAGACCATCTCATACCTGACTGTACCCATCGGGTATTGTAATAGTCCTTAGCTTTAACATGATTAAGAAAATTGGTATAATGGAAAATTACCTCTAAAAAATATTTTATGACACGTGGCGTTATTTTTTAAAATATTTACCAATTATAAATATAAATGAGTTTGTGTCAAACATTTCAATGATACAATTAATAAAGTAACATCTGACTATATTTTATATTAATAAAATCAAATATTAAATTCTAATTAAACTAAAATTTTCTAGTAATAAAAAAATAATTTTTTTCAAGTAAATAATTGCTTAGAATATCTAGTTTGAAGTTGCCTTTTGTTCTTAATAAAATAGAGCATCATATATGTATTTATAGATAATTATGACAACCAAAATAATGTATATGTTTATTGAAAAAGGCAATTCAAAAGTTACATTGATTAAAAAAATTTAAAAAAAAAACCCCACAATGAATAATTTCTGAATATCATGCATGTACCAAGTACACCTATTAAAATGTCCAAAATGCACCACATGAGTGGCTTGTGGGGATTGTTTGGTACACAAATAGCATTCAATACTATTGATAAATTAAAATATAACACAATCATTTTAGCATATAAAAACTCAAAAATATTCTCTAATTTCAATATCAAAAATTTTTCTCTTTATAATTAGAAAACTTTACAACACTAGCACGAAGACGCTTCCGTTTCACCCGTTATCAGCCGCCCACCTCAGCCGGTTGATTTCCATCTTCACGACGGCTGATTACCTTTACCCGTTCCTTTATTCATTGCTGAAGCGTTAAGTGGCCCCTGTTAATGCTGATAACTCTCCCATTCAATGCCCCATCAATCTCCTTCTGCCTTTTTGTTCATTCATTTGGTAAATTGTTAAATTGAGGCAATTGATATAATTGTCTATAAATTGAAGTAATTGGTTTTGTCTTTGTATCCCATTCTCATATATACACTATTTAGAAGTGAGAACGAGGATCCAGAAGCTCAAAACGTCCGAAATCAAATCCGACAAAACAGAGGAGGCAAATGGCTGGAGGTATATACTCGATCATTAATTCTACTTTCGTGGTTAATTTTGTCACATTATATGCTTACATAGCAAGCACATTATTCTCACAGTTCTAAATAATCACTTTTCTGTTTGAATTAGGGAAGATCGAAGAGTACGGCCCAAACAGGAAGAATCAATCACGAAGCATGAAAAACAGTGATTTGTCCTATGATAGATGTCAGTGGTTCGAGTTTGCTTATCTCCGATTCATAAATTTAGCCGATATGGCTTGGTTAATTTGAATTTGACTTTTATGATTATTTGTCTAGATTTATTAAATATATAATTATTATTGATAAAATTATTCACTAAAAATTTACTATAAATCCACATCGTAGAAGGTTGAAAATCAAATTGTGCAAATTTTTGACTTACACTATGCTTGGTAAAGTAAAAAAAAAAAAAAAAATTGCATATAATTGGTGTAAAAAATAAAGAAATATAAATTCTGTAAATGAAAAATAGATGAAAAAATTAATTTTTTCCTTGCATGTTTAATATACGAGAGTAAGAGGTGCGGTGGAATTACTTGAGTAATTTATTTTATTAATTATATTTTGATTTGATGAGTATATAAAAATTGAGCTGGTCCAAGGTTAACGGAGGTCCAAAATAGTATACTAAACGGTCAACTAAAAAATGGCCCAACAGAAAACGTAGGCCGAAATCCTGAAAGGCCCAAGACCGTCCCGACCTCAGCAGGTGGCAAACTTGCATCGAGCGTTGATCGGATGTACAGTAACGGCATGCCCAGTAAAGGCTTTTTACGGGCCTGGCCCACTTGAACCTACGATCCATCAGACGGCTAGTAACGGTTCTTCAAGTATCTCCCACGATCTCAACCGGCACCCAAAATGGATATTGATAAAATCAGCGCCCTTCCCGTAAGGAAGGCGCCATATTTTTTCAATCTCCTGCCAACTGGGACTCTCTAACGGTAAAATACACTGAATGAAGGTGAGCAACTTGGAAAGCTGCTGACCGCCGTGGAAGGAAACTATCTTAGCCAGTTTGGCAACTGGCGCCGTCTGATGAATGAAGGTCAACCAGAATAACGCAGGGGATCACGCCTTCCAACCAAGGAAGATCACCCTGTCAACCATTAAGTAAACCCTAGAATTCTCATTCAATGTGAGAGCTCTGACTTACAGGCAAACTCTTAGGTACACAGACAAGTTCTGACTTATAGACAATCTCTTACGTACACCAGCTTACGAAAAACGCTTACTGGTACATGCTCTGCTTCACACAAGACAAGCTCTTACTCAAACAAGGCCTACGAACGCTTACAGAGTACTGGACAGAGGCTAATCATCCCTTCCACTCTACCCAGGCGCTCGTCCTCCGATCCCATCAAAGGCCACCAGTTTCTTGGAGACCTATTCAGCTTGCCAAGAGTCGTTCCCGGAAGTTTTCACGCTTTCGGAACTTCGCTTCCTCACGCTCTCTGTGAGTAGAAAGCGATAGCTCATATTCACGTCAAGCCAGCACTCCCGATCGGCCAACTCACACTCTCCATCTCTTGCTTTTCAGTTTACCTTCCCAAATTTAGAAGGTTTTACTGACTTGAGCGTCGGAGTATTTTTTGTGGGACAACCTCCTGCCGACACACTGACCTCTTGTTCGTTTTAGTGGTGTGCAGGATTCGAACTCAGTGAATGGAGTCGGTTCAAATAATTCAGACGAATCCAAATCTATTCAAAGTTGGATCAATGTACGCATGCCTGGCACAGGGTTGGCCGACCCAGGGTGTGGCAGACGTTGGGAAGGCGCATGCCTGGGCACGGACATCATCGGGCCTTGGCGCAGCGCATGCCTGCTGCGGCCAATGGCCCGGGGAAAGTACGAAGGCGGTTGACCTGGTCGCGGTGGACAGTGGAGGGCCTTGGTGTGAACGGAAGCAGATCTGGTCACGGGCACAGGCGGTGGCGAACCCGGGCCTCGCAACGCCGACGGTGAACCTTGGCGTGGCACGGCCCGTGGTGGACCTGGAGGGGCTTTTGGCCTTGGCAAGAGGACGGGCGGCGACTGACCCTAGCCCTGGCGAGGACGGTGGCGGATTTTGGCACGAATGCAGGTGACAGTCCTGGTGCGGGCGGTGGGCCTGGGTTTACCCGACGCAGGTCCAAGGGCGACTGGGTGTCGACCCCACTGCCCACCTGGGGTTGGCTGGGTGACGACTCCGTCCCCCGTGAGCTTCTCTCTATACTACTCCTCTTGATATTTCGGTTGCAGAAAACCTAACCCGTGGCGGCGACGGCCATGGCCACAGATCCAACGCCATCTCCCTTCGTGATTACTCGACGCCGCACTTTAGCTTATGCAGTCTCTGGGCGATGCGTCGAGTGATGAACTACTGCAACAGTTTTGGATCGCCGGCAACTCAGGTTTGGCAGGGAAAGTAAATCTGTCCTGCCTGTCCATGTAACGTTGCAATCCCAAATCCGGTCGCATGGCAACGGATGGGGTTGTTCAAAATTATGCAGCTTGAAGAAGGGTGATGTGTTTCTTCTAGGGCTTGCTCACGAAAGAGAGAATAACTGTGAGCCTGCAACTCAAGTGGGAGGCCCAAAGGGTTAGACGCTGGTGAGCCTGCAACTCAAGTGGGAGGCCCAAAGGGTTAGACGCGATCCAGCGCCCAACATGGGACAGCCTGAGCGTTTATTACTTTGCATTTAATATTAACCGTCTGATTTAATTTAAAATTAGATTGCTGAAATTAAATCTAGTCTGATAAGATATTAGCGGTCCATTTTCTCGAATCTAGCAGCTAGTGGATGAGGACAATAAACCCTAAATTTAAACATAGAAAATGAATCTGGTGGCTATTTTCTCGAGCTCATCTTCTTCCACTCCACTGTAGTTCTCTTGAAACTTCCTTCTACACCATTTTCGATCTATTTACTCGATGGTTTAGCAGTCTCCTCTCCATTTTTCCTTTCATTGCCAGTTTCAATATGTTCTTCTGTGTATTTTCTCTAATAACGAATTTCTTTTGAAGCGTCATCTTCGTTCACTCGAAACATTCTTCAATAGATCTCTCAATTCTCCAGTTTCTCTCGAAGCTTCCTTCTACTTTCCTCATCGTTTTTTATCTATTTGTCAGTTTTGATCTGTTCTCTCCTCTCATTGTTAGTTTTGATATGTTCTCCAGTGGTATGGGGCTCCGAATCTCCGTTGGCCAGCACTCAAACCTGGTAATTTGTTCTCCCTCCTACCTCAGCCAACGTAGTTTTTTTGTTGGGTGATCACCAAATCTACCCTAATCTGCATGCTAGAGGGAGAGAGACAGAGACAGCGTAAGAGAATGGGACGCCTTAGATGTGCTTGTACAAAGCTATAGTCATTTCATCCTATGATTTGTCTCTTGACTCTTTTACATTTTTGACTAAACTGTTCTGAAATTTTAGAAAAGTGAATCTCAGATTCCTTATACTTCAGAGGTTTTGTATTTTTTAAAAAAATCTACTCTAATATGTATGCTTGAGAGAGAGAGAGAGACTTACCAAAAGAGAGAAAGAGAGACAGCGTCAGAGAACGAGATGCCTCAAATGTGCTTGTACAAAGCTATGGTTGTTTTGTGCTCTGATCTGTCTCTGGCACTCTTGCATTCTTGGCTAAGCTGTCCTAAGATTTTAGAAAAGAAAATTTCAAATTTCCAATGTTCGAGAGATTGTGTATTTTTTAAAAAAATTGTATTATTATATTAATACATATGGTGTTGTAGAATGATTCAAAATAGGATATTATAGATCATGGATGATCACACACCATTCATTGGCATGGAGTTTGATAAAAGAATGGGTTTCGGTGTATAAAAAAGTTTTATAAGAAAGTTAAAGATTGATAATATTAAAATTTATAAGATATTTACCTGTGCAAAAGACGGTGAGAGATGAATAAATAAAAGTGAAAAAAATATATTAAAAAGGTAAAAAACCTGATGTGGATGTGATGCGATGCTTGAAGTGGTATTTGTTAGAAAGAAAATAAAAGTTGTTAAATCGTTTGTGTTGGAACATAATCATGAACTTAAATTGCCTAAAATAAGACATTTTTTAAAATTACAAATGAAAGTATCAGTTACACAGGGCCAACTTATTAATAAGGCTCATGATACTGAATTGAGGCCAGGTGAGACATTTGAGCTCATAGTGATAGGGGCAGGTGGTAGTGAGTCGGTTGGCTATACAACAGAAGATCAAAAGTCATACCTTTTGTGTCAGGTAGTAACAACATATGCAACATGGTAAGGTAGGGGCTATTTTGATATATTATAAAAATTAAAAAATAAAAAATTTTAAATTTTTCTATGAGTTACAATTAGATTCCAATGACTGCTTGACTAATATGTTTTGGACTGATACAGATATGATATTAGATTACCAATATTTTAGAGATATAGTCACATTTGATACCACTTATGGGACTAATAAAGGTTTGTGGCCCCTTTGTGCCTTTACTAGGTTTAAACACCATAGGTAGATAGTAGTGTTTGGTACTATTTTATTGTATGATGAGACAGTCAATTCATTTGTATAGTTATTTAAAACATTTTTACGTTATCATGCTGACAAGCCTCAAATCACCATTTTTACTGATCATGATGTCACTATGACTAAAACTTTTAAGTTGGTGATGATTAGTACTTATCATGGCTTATGTGCTTAGCATATCTTATAAAATGCTGTGAAGCATCTAGCTGCCCGTTTGGACTTATTGGTTGCATTTAAATCTTGCATATTTTCTATAATTATTGAGTCCGATTTTGAGAATATATGGGATAGCATAGTGTCCAATGTAGGAGAATCCCATGCTTGCACGTGGTTAGATGGAATATACGTGCTGTGTCATAAACGGGCATATTTTTACATAAGGAAAACTTTTTCACTGAGTATTAGAAGTACATAACTTTCAAAAAGTTTCAATAGTAATTTGAAAACGCATTTAAAATACAATATTAATTTGAGATCTTTTTCATCATTTTGAATGAAATCTGAATAAGTGTGAAAGAGAAATATTTATAAATTATGAGTCAAGGTAAAAGTTGTCAAATTTAATCATGAATAATTCTCCATTGATGATCAAGTTAGCAAATATTTATAAGCTAATTATATTCAAAATGACACAGAATGAGATGGTAGAAGCATTAGCTTGGTGTCTTATATCAAGACAAAACCCTAAATATGTGCTTGCATCCCATGCTAATCCGAGACATACAGTGAAGGTTATTTTTGAGCATGAGACTGAAGTGATTGAATGTTAATATCGGCTAATGGAGACTAACAAAATTATTTGTGCACGTGTTTTTAAGGTTTTTATCATTTACGATGTGGCTGCCATACCTAATAAATATATACTTCATAGGTGGATATGAAAGGCAAAATCTTATGTACCTACATTGTATTCTGATTGTATAATATTAGATGATGACTGACAAAAGTGGTTAGGAAGAATGATATCGAAGGTCATGAGAAACTGTTTATTGGTTGGAGATTATCTTGGAGTGAGAGAAGAAATATAGGGTAACGTTACAAATGTGGATGAGATAGTGCAAAATATTTTAAATTTGCATGCTGGTGATGGGATAACTAATGTGAGCATTCCGCAACAACTCATCAATGGAAGTATAAAAGGTGTAAAAAATCATGATGGACGGAGAGTGATCAAACGACCCAAAAGCTGCTTAGAAAGACCGAAAGGCAAGAAAAAAAATCAGGTTGATATTTCTTCAGTTAAAAAACTTGTCAAATAATCTTTATTAGATTTATATAGTTTAACTCTATTTTTTCTTTAGACAACGATTGGTGCTCCTAGTTTCTTGTTGGATAGCCAATATCAACCGGTTGTACCAATATCAAACCATCACTACTAATCATTTCATCTGATATCAGATCATGAATATTAACTGTTTGGAATGACTTACATGCAGTTGCCACAGGTGCATTATTGTGCATTATGTCTAGCTTATATATATATATATATATATATACGTATTATATTACTAGTTCTAATTTACTAGATCATATTATAGGAACAACATATGATTGTATCCCAAAATCCGATATATGGAACAGCAGAAGCTTCAAATGGAGATCAAGAGGTTGCAAAAGTAGAAGTTTCAGATTTAGTAGTTGCACTTTTTGTGTCAGCATTGGTATCATATATAGTTTAAGTACTAGATTACTCTTTGATACGGACATCCAAATTATACCAAATTAGAAAAGATTTACTTTAATTTCCTTTGATTTTATTTTATTTGAAAGACTACGATTTTATTTAATTTTATTATATTATAATTTTATTTGATTTGCCTTTATTTGATTTGATTTGATTTTAAAAAGTTTTTTCATATTTAGTTAGAAACTTATATTTATTTCTAAATTATCCTAGAATTAAAGTTCTCTATATAATGACCTTAATTTTATTGTTTAAAGTGTAATTGATGAATGAGTGAATGTTATGAGAAATCGAATGCAATTGGCTTTTCGTGACTTTCCTCCCTCTTCCCTTTGGTTTAACCTCTTTCTTGTCTACTATTCTTCTCTCTGCTTTTTCCCTCCTCCGTACATCACTCTTCCACTGTTCTCTCTATAATAATATGTTGGATTCAAACTGCCAGGCCTGCAGTCTGAGGGTGCTGGTCCTTCAGGCCGGACTAGCACGGATCAAGCAAGCTAGGAAAGCATATGGGGCTAACAGACTTAGCAAATATGCGCTTCCAAATGGAGATCTTGTGAGCTTCAAGTGGCATAACGACTCTACAATTGAAATTGTAGCTGTATCAACCAGTGCCATGGCAGCAGATGCAAATGAAACATGAAGAAATTGTCCACAGTTGCCTGGACAGCATACTCAAACCCAGATTTATAATTAGCAGTTGCCTCTATATGTTGGACCTTGTGGCTTGCCCGGGGCAAGAATTACTTGATCAAGTGAGTATTACTATGTTTCTATTCTGTATGCAGTTACTTGTGTAATTCAAGATGCATGTATGCTTACTGTGAAATAAATATATAAAGAGGAGCATTGCATTAGATGTGTGTTTGGGAGGTAATTTGAATCTGTTTATCAAAATAACTGCTGTTGATAAGCAGTAGAAACTGATTTTTATTGTGACATGAGATTCATCAAGTACAAAATCAAATACCTAAGGAAGTGATTAAGTGCCTTTGACTTTGCCTCGAATGAAGAAGGGATAAACTACCTGGGGTAAGAATTAATTGATACTTGTTTAATTTCAGATCTTGATGGAGTTGGAGCTTAGCATGGATTAGTTCATTGACTTGTGCATTCTTTCTGGTTATGATTATTGTGAAAGTATTGGAGGTGTTCAGAGGAAACCAAATCTGGTTGTGATCTTATCATCCATTTGTATATTTCTTACATTTTCCTCTAGAATTTGCTGTCTTTTCAACATACCCACAAGGCAGAAAAAAGTGATTCTGTACCGTTTGGTGAAGTTACATCAATCTGAATCTGGGATTTGGTAGTTGACACTGTGGTCACCAGGTTAGCAAGAGATGCTTGGAACTTCAGGGGTAAGACTGTGAGCCCCAATGCAATATACATGATGTAGATCTCCGGAAGCAGCGCCTTCCCTTTCACTAACAAAAGGGAGGCTGCCTTATGAATGAATGAATTTTGGAAGCTTGCGCTGTTGATCGATGTCATTGATGAAACAATTTTGGACTGGGTAAGTTTGGCTTTATGGGAAATTTGTAGTTAGAGTCAACTTCTATGTTTTTTAGCAAATGTAGCTTCATGATTTATTATATTGCAATATGTTCTGAAACTTACCCAAATAATGCGCTTATTTGGATTATTCCATAATTTGCAACTATAACTTCATGTGCTTATTCTTATCTCCTATATTTATATATACTTGTTAAATTTTGTTGGATTATTCCGTAATTATCTTTGTATCTATTGTGACACATGTCAAAAAAAATATATATAATAATTATGTGTGCAATAATTACATGTCGGTTTAAGAATTTTAGATCATATCGAATAACACTCAAATTATAATATATTATTAGTTGATTGCAGCAATGAAGTGGTGGGATGGTAGGGATGTTAGGTGTGTTTGAATAATTCTGAAATGTATATATATCATTCAACAGTAACTATGTTAGTTAGAAGAAGCAGAATAAAAGCAGCAAGGACCTGAAGCTGCAAGTGAAGAAGTAGAATGAAGCAAAGAGAAACACAATGAATTCTCCATATCCTTTTGCTATATTATTCCTCTCTATATATAGATTAGTTTATCCAACTAACTACAACAAATCAAAAAAAAAAAAAAATGAAAATGTTCTTCATATTTACAAATAAATGAATTGTAACTGAATTGTGACAGCAAAGAGACTATATTCTGAATTGGGAATATTGCTGTTAGTGTTGCAGGTCCAGATTTTGCACTCCACACACCACTCCCTTGATCTACAGTAT
>JAOVVI020009682.1:0-13458 GCA_028571085.2 Nepenthes alata
AATTACTTCATATAAGATCAGATTGTTATACTATAAAATATTATATTAAGAATATTTTATAATTTATTTCTTCTTATATAAAAAAATAAAAAAATATTATTTTATTTATTTAAACATCTTCTTTTTGGAAGTAGCAATTCAAGACAATGTATAAATAAAATAAGTTAAACTATAAAAAAATAAAAATCGACTGTCCCACAAAATAGAACTCTATACTAATCACGCATCATTTTTATTATATTTTAACTATCTTTTATAGTAAAAATATCTTAATAGTCTAGCTGACTATAAATATTTATTAAAGATAATTAAAATAATTAAATATTTTTTAGAAATATTTTATTATGCCATTAATGTACTTGCAGATATCCATTATGTAACTTAGAATTTACTGTTAAGCCAATTGTTGATATTTACTTATATCATTATGTTTTTTGAGATGATTATAAGTTTTTTCAAAAAATATCGATGATAAAAGTAAATATATTATATATAATTTAAATAAATAATTTTAAATAATTATTAAATTTATTAAAAATGACATATTCACTAATACAGTATTTAACTATACTTCTTAAGTAAATTTTTTAAAATATTGGAGAAATTCTCTAATATTAGCCTGTCTCGCCCCAATTATGAACCATTGTATAAATTTATAAGCAGTGTACATATATCTTAGAATATTTTACAACAACATAGGAATGTCCAGCAATATAAAAGAAATAAATGCTCACATCTATCATAACTTACATATAATATATAGTTTATATACAATACAATGAACACCGTCTACTTCAACAGCTAAAGCATGCAGCAGTAGAGATGGCTAATAGAATTTACTTTCGTTGGTACACACTTGACATGAGATACAACCGAGTAGTGAAAAAATAATATGAACTGAACTTTTTTACCACTTATAATCAGATCACGTTTTCAATATTACGAGTAACAATTTAGGGTTTTAAATTTTAAATTAATAGAAGACAAATAAGTACATATTTTTCATACTCATATCAATAGCACGTAACCTCTTAGTCCCACCAACAAGTACGATATTATTGGAGTCAACTGTCTGTATTGGCGTAGAGTAGTTAATAAAAAAGAAGTACAATGATATCAAAAATCGTATAAATATATATCCTTTTAGGGATTAATTGGATACAAATAATCAAGTTAAAAATTTAATAATTTTTAGTTCCAATTAATATGAGAACTCTAGAAGTAGCGGTAGAAAAAATATAAGTAAAGTTTAAAAATAACTAAATTATTTTTAGATGTTTTTTTTTTACTTTTTAAAATCATAGTATCAAAAGTATTTAATAAAATAAATAAATGATATATTTTTATAATATTTTAAATAATTTATTCTAAAGAATTAGTATATTCTATGCCTAACCTGAGCCTAATACGTTCATGTACGTATTTTGATCGGAATATCTACGCCTGAGGTGAACCTAAACTATACATGAGTTTCATTTGTCCGAAATTCACATGCCTGATGTAAGATATGTATCCCAAATTATTCTTTTTAATAAAAATTAATGAAATCAAGTTTATAAAAATAATGATATCAATTGAGATTTTTGATCAAATTAATTTCTAATTGGAATATGTCAAATTGAGTGATGCTTAATCAATGCCTAATCTATATACATATTGTTGCGGATCTGGTCCGGAATTCAGACGGATACGATAATTGGATCCGGTCCAATATTTTATTTTGGTTACTCCGTTTTCATGAACTCACGTCCTACACAACACAACAGAAAACAAGATTGTCAGAAGGCCAAAGGGGCTAAATCCCCAAAGGCTCTCCGACGCTCAAGTCAGTCAAGGCCTTTTCTGAGAGTAAAAAGGAAAGATATATTTTATTTTGGCTAAATATTTCAGAGAGACAAAGAGAGTTTTTTCTCCATTTTTTCTCCTTTTCCCAAGGAAGGCTCATTTTTCTTTATATAGTAACCCCCTTTTGGAGGTTTTTTAACTTCCTTCTTATGGATAAAATAAAACTCCCTGGTCGGTTTTATAACCTCCCTGGTTGGTTTTCTAACCTTTAATAACTTCTTCAGTTGAATACAGTTTGTTTCTTTCCAACCGGAGAAGTTATCAAGTCTTATCCGTAATGAATTATGGGTACTGATACCCATCAATATAATCCATGCTCAAACATAAAATTCATTGGAACCAAGGGTTAGTAGGATTTTACTGACTAAAAAAGTAGATAATCAAAATTTGAGTTATATTTATTTTTACACAATCAAAAATCTTATACTATTATTCAAGACCCGTAGGTGAGCTGTCGTACATATAACCATATAGATAAGATTAAAGCCACTTTCACCTGCGGATGATAAGTTTAAACCTTAATTAATACTATAATATACCATCTGCTAAATTTATTATAATGGTTTGATATTTAGACATATAAAAATTTTATACAATTCTTTATAATTCTTATATTTTCTCTATTTGAAAAAAATATTCTTAATTATTTAACTTACAGTAGAGTTTTTCATATAATTCTTTTAATTAATTTTCATGCAGTGCAAAAAATTCTATAAAAATTCACATATACAAATTTTAAAATATACAAAAATTATATTATGAAATTTTACAAACATGTAAAACTATTTAAACTAAAAGTTGAAAGAAAATTAAAAAATTCTATGATTCCCATATATTTTTTTAATTGTCAAACATGTCTGGATAAATTATTAAATTTTCAAAACATACAACCATATTTTTAAAGGTTTAGAACATATTGTGGCAAGGTTTATGAAATTTATCACATATAAAGTCATTAAATCATTAATTCAACACATATATATAAGAAAATTATAAAGAAATAACTTAATAATCCAAAGTATATGAATTAATAACATAGTTTTCATAAAAATTGTACAGAATTGGAGTAAGGACTCATATATGTGAAGTAACATTGTCTTAACCACGAAAACATGCCAAATATGAGTATTTAGAATAAAAATACTTAAAAAAATAAGAAAAGAATAGCAACAAAGGAATGAAGACTTGGAATGTATATACCTTAACTTGAATTTCACCAAAGTTTTACTTTAAATCACTTTAATTTGAATTCTTCAACCTCCTCTCTCTCTTTCTCTTTCTTCTCCTCTATTTCTTCTCTTTCTTCTCTCAAATCTCTACAAAAAATGACTAAAATTCAATCAGATTTGATATTTATAATAAAATGGTGCTTGACTGTGTGTCAGGCACGTGTCAAATGCCACAACCAAACTCAGTAGCATACAAGCGTTGCCTTGGACGCATATTAGGTGCGGAATTTCTTCCTTAGTCTACTCGAGCATCCTTCGTGCATGCATTGAGTATGACTAATATGAAAAACCTGCCCAAGCTCCGATCAAGCACTAACCAGGCATAACCGTTTTGCCCAAAATACACATGGGTGTGCATCAGGTACCAATTAAGTATCAATAAACTCAATATGATCCGATCTAATTTTATCTTTTGACCTAATTTTTTTCTTTCTTTGACCTTAACTTTTATTATTTCAGTTTAATTAATCATGATTAAGATAAATTTAAACTCAAACTTTACAAAGGTATTATACAGTGAGTAAATCTTCTACTTTGTGAAATGTAAATAGTTAGCTACTATTAGTATTGTTTCCAATATTATGTGCAAGTTATGATATGTATACTTATTAATTATGAATACAAAAAAATGTGTTAGTAAACTATTTAAAATATATTGATTATTATATCTTTTAATGTGGGAACTTATTGATTATAAATATAGAAAAACTAATTGCTCATTCATATTTAATAAATTATTAGACACCTTCAATTAACATGATATTTTAAAGTATGGACGAGGTTTAAAATTTTTAAAAATGACATGGTCAGAAAATGAGTTTTGTCATAAGAAAAATATTTGTAAGAAAATCTAAGAAAGATAATGTATAGATATTTTAAATATTTTCTTATTCTAGAAAAGGCAAATGTGAACATGATAAAAGAATAGAGATAAAACAACCATGTTAAAAAACTAGATGTGATTGTTTCGTTAAAATAGAATGTGTGTTGAGAATGAAGAGCATGACTATTGTAAAAAATTTTGTGGAGAAGCATAACTATAAACTAGAGCCTCACAAAATACAGCATATGTTGAGATTCCAAATAAATATTTTAAATGCGTAAGGTCATATTATTAAAATGACCCAAGATACTGGTTTGAGACTTTACGACATACATGAATTAATGGTTATGGAGGGCGGTGGTAGAAAAAATGTGAGATTTATGGTGAAAGATTAGAAATGCTACTTTTGAACTAGGAGGCGGCAAAGTATGTAGTGTGATGAGATGAGGACCATACTAATATACTTTTATAATCAAGAATAAAAAATAGATAGTTTTTTTAATGTTATTTAGCTTAATACAGATGAGTTGATAGCTAATATTTTTGGGTTGATTTAAAGATAGTTGATGACTATGTAGCTTATAAAGATATGATATTTGACAAAATGTATAGAACAAATAAATGTTTAAGACCATTTGACATTTTTATCAAGTTTAGTCATCATAGGTAAATGGTTGCATTTGGAGCTATATTACTGTATAATGAGATCGTAGAATCTTTTATATGGTTATTTGAGATATTTTTATAATGTCATGGTGGACGAAAACCTATCACTATTTTTGAAAAAGAACTTTTTGTCCTAAATTTTATAATCAAGTTTTGACCTTGGTAAAAATAGTATAAGCAGTAAAAATTAAATATTTAATATACGTAAAAAATATTTATTACTAGATGCTAACAATAATGACAAGCATGCAAAATATAAAAGATCATAAATAATAATAAAATGCCTAATTTTTAATGACGAAGGAAAAACTTAATACCCACGGTAATCGAGAAAAATCATCCGGGCTTCAATGACCAGGGAAGAAATGCACTATGAAAATCAACTTAGAGACCGTGTGGTAACGACGCGCTAACCTAGCCGACTTATTCCCGTCTTATGATTCCTATTAAGGAACTCCTTGAATTTTCCCACGGTAACGGAACCGGACGTCTTCTGATTTTCATGTCAATCTTCCCTCTCTTGCCACTTGAATTGCCACACACTATCGGATCCCCTTCTTCAATGTACCGCTATTATAACACGTTTTCTATCACCAACGAAGGTGGAAGGGTAAATGTGATAGATTGATAAAGAGAAAGTGGTGAAAAAATCGCTAGCACATGAAACACAATAAGAAAAGATCGGTTTTCTCAATTATAACACGTTTAATGGAGTGAAAAATGATTTTCTCTCAAGTGGGACGGCTCCTAAAACATCAATCAAGAGTTAAGATAATTGATTATAGATGTATATTTATAGAGGGCTCAAAAAATATATTAAAAAAATTGCCTTATGTCGCGGCGAGCGCACATAAGGTTTCACATGAAACCCTCAGCGCGCTCGAGCGGGGAGCAGGCACGCCGTGAGCGGGGGGTTGTTGGATTTTGTACTCGAGCTCGTGGCAAGCACACAGCGAGCACAGGGCTTCTGGATTTTGTGATCAAGCTCACAGCAAGCTCACGACAGGAGCATTATTCCTGAAAGTTGGAACGGACAGGTACAAAAATATATTTCGACGAAACACAACCTGACATCAACACACGATCACATAGGGTTACGGAATATGCCAATTATAAAAATTACCCTAACAATCTCCCCCTTTGACAATTTCGTGAGAAAATATATAAAGTAAAAAATATATAAGTGAAGTGCAGGTTCAGACACCATCGAGATAGAACATGTGTACATAAAAATCTACGCCTAGTAAAAAATATAAATGATACAATAAAAGATGAAAAAATTTACATTAGCACTGCTGTGTCGATAGTGTGACTATCGCGTCGATATTGTAACTAAGTTGTCTGGTCAAATAGGGTTAGAACCAACAATGCATAATATAATATGATACAATAAAAACGGTAACACTAGACGAAGACAACCAACATGCAGTAGTAAAATGAATGAAATACAAACAATACAAAAATCTAAGAAGAACTCCAACTCACAAAAATAATAAGGCTCCCCCTAACATAAATAATCACGTCTCCCCTAATCTCCCCTATCAAAGTAAAATAAGTCTCCCCCTTTTTGTCACGAATGGCCAAGGGGTAATGAAGCTCACTTTTCTTGACCCATACTTGTCTCACTGAATTCACTTTCTTATTTAACCTTTTTACTTATTCATTTAATTTCTGAATGTGATCAATATGTTTATTCATTTTTAGCCATTGTCTTTGGTTGTATGAAAAATTCATGGTGTAGCAGTGGGGATGAATGTGGCCAATCTTTCCACAAGCATGATAAGCTGGCAGAAACTTGGTGGGTTTATTCATGACTTTTTGGCTATATGGATCAGCGAAATGATTTGAGTTAAATCTATTATCCACACGTCGAGATGTTTACTTAGTGATTTTGGATATTCTAGCGTTGTGGTGTGAAATTTTTTTGGCGGGAATGAAAATATTTTTAGGTTTCATGCCATTTTGGGGAATGTTCTCAACATACCCTAAATCCTGTTTATTTCCACTAATTTTTTTAACCCGAGCATATGAACTAATTTCTTAGACTCATTTAAAAATTATTTCAAAGCATATGAACTCGACAGGACCATCTTCAAAATATTTTTCAACCTCTTCTTCTTCGTCATCGCTTAAAGTCACATTAACTTTAAAAGCTTGACCTTGTTGGTGTTTAAAGTTTGGGCATTCAACTCGATAGTGACCAAACCCTTTATACTCATGGCATTGAACTCCTTGAATATTTTTAGATTTGAGGTCCTTGAGTTCACGTCAGTCTTTCTTCTCAAATTAAGGTGAACGTTTTAAATCCACATCAAATTTTTTTTATGAAGATTTATTTTTCTTCAAAAAGTTTTTAAAATTCTTAACAAATAAAAAAAACCGTCATTGCTACACGATTCTTCATCAGAATCCCGGTTTCTCTCTTCCTTACTTGATTTTAGAACAATTGATTTATTCTTTCTTGACTGTGATAGTGTGTGCTCATAAGTTTGAAGGGACCCTACAAGTTTTTCTATTTTTTATTAATCTAAATCTTTACTTTCTTCAATAGTAGTAACTTTTGGTCTAAATTATTCAGGCAAAGATCGTAAAATTTTTCTAATAATTCTATTTTCAGAAATTTGTTCTCCTAAATTAAATGTGAAATTTACAATATCATTTAATTACGCATAGAATTTATCAAATATCTCGTAATCTTTCATTCATATTTTTTCGAATCTAGTGGTGAGCATTTATAATTTTGAATTTTAAACCAATTTAGTACCTTCATGAGTGATTTCAAGAATGTCTCATGTATCTTTAGAGGTTTCATACATTGAAATACGTTTAAACTCATCGGGAGATATAGCCATAAAATAGTATGTAACCCCTTACTATTTCAGTTACAAGCATCAAGTTTTTTTTTACCACAAAGACAGAACTTTTGGTTCATCACTACTCTTGGGTGGAGTCCACCCAATTTGAGTACTGGCTCATACACGTTGATCTATTGATTTGAGAAAGGCTCTCATCCGGACCTTCCAATAGGCATAGTTACTCCTATCCAAAAAGGGAGGAACGAATAAAGATTGACTAGTTTACATCTAGATTGGGGTCGTGGATTGGGGTGAGACTCTGATATCAATTAAAAAAAATTTTTATCCTAAATTTTATAATCAAGTTTTGATCTCAGTGAAAATAGCGAAAGTAGTAAAAATTAAATATTTAATGCACGTAAAGAATATTTATTTCTAGATGCTAACGATAATGATAAGCATGCAAAATATAAAAGATTATAAACAATAATAAAAAGCCCAATTTTTTATGACGAAAGAAAATTTTGATACCCACGGTAATCAAGAAAACCCTCCGGCTTCAACGGCCAGGGAAAAAATACACTATGAAAATTAACTTACAGATTGGGTGGTAACGACGTACTAACATAGCTAACATATTCCCGTCTTATGATCCCTACCAATGAACTCCTTGAATTTATCCATGACAACGGAACCGGACGCCTCCCAGTCTTCACGTCAATATTCCATCTCTTGCCACTTGAATTTTCACACACGATCAGATCCCCTTCTTCAATGTACCGACGTCACCAATGAAGGTAGAAGGGTAAAGGTGATAGATTGATAAAGAGAAAGTGGTGAGAAAATCGCTAGCACATGAAGTATAATAAGAAAAGATATATTTTTTCAATTAGAACACGTTTAATGGAGTGAAAAATATTTTTTTCTCAAGTCGGACGGCTCCAAAAATATCAATCAAGAGTTAGGGCAACTCTTGGGTGGAAAAATATTTATAGAGGGCTTGAAAAATACATTTAAAAAAAATTGCCCGTGGCCGCGGCGCTCAAGCGAGGCTCGAGTGCACATAAGGTTTCACGTGAAATCCTCGGCGCGCTCGAGCAGGGAGCAGGCACGCAGTGAGCGGGGGTTGTTGGATTTTGGGCTCGAGCTCGTGGCGAGAACACAATGAGCACAGGGCTTCTGGATTTTGGGCTTGAGCTCACGGCAGGCGCAGTATTCCTGAAAGTTGGAACGGACAGGTACAGAAATATATTTCGACGAAACACAACCCGATATCGACATACGATCACATAGGGTCACGAAATATGCCAATCATAAAAATTACCCTAATAATTTTTACTGATCAAGATATCGTAATGGCCAAAACGATTTCTTTAGTAATGCCCCATAGTTTTCATAACTTGTACACGTGGCATATTTTGTAAAATACTACCAAGCATTTAGCTTCTCATTATGAGTTATTTTATAAATTTACTAGATATATGTATTGGTATAATAATATTACAGACTTTAAAGTTACATGGTTACAATGGTTCCCAATAAAAAAACTTCTCATATACACTTATAAATAGAAGGCATGTTGTAATGGTCCAAGTCCTAGAATATAGAAAAAAAATCCCCGATGTTAAGTTACAATTATAAATGATGGTGATCCAGTCAACAAGGTGTTGATTGGAAGGCGTGAACAATTGCAAAGGATGGTGATCCGGTCAACATAAAGATGTTGACCGGAAGGCCTGAAGAAGGTGTAATCTGGTCAACGTAAAAGGTTGACCGGAGGGTGTATTCCGGACAACGAGTGTTGCCCGGAATGTGTGATCCGGTCCACATAAAATGTTGACCGAAAATCATACATGAAAGGAAGGAAGGAAAAGAGAACGGTAATCTGGACAACGCCAGTAAATTGACCGGATTTGGAATTAAATGAGAAATGTGTAACTGACGAGGTCAATTAATCTTGAGATTAATGAGGAAACTTATTGAACACATAAAATCATAAATAACTCTGGAAATTTAAGAAGGAAACTGTTGAGAAACGAAGAACCGTAATAATGAGGAAATTTAACAAGCTAAATGTTGGCCGGCCTGTTGTGGAAATTGTCGGAAGGCCAGCTTTATACAGTCCGGCCTCATGAGATCCTGTGTATGATTGAAAAGAAATATTTTTTGTCCATATTTATTGTTTATCTTTTTAAGACCTGACGGCATCTTTATGTGTGTAATTAAGTACGGGCCGTCACACATAGGTTAATTATGGGTTTTAGTTTGTGTTGCCATTGACGGAGGTTATTTATTATAAAAATAATCCGGTCCGTCGCAGTATAATTCCATAAACAATGTTATCCTTGATTACCACCATAATATTTTAAGGCATGCTGGAGAACCTAACCTGACTATATATTAGTCTTGGGTCCTAATTAATATAACCAGAAATAATTTTTTTCTTATTTCTTAACTTAAAACCTTTCGGTTTTAGAAGTTGGTCAGAATTTCACAATAACTCTTCAGTTCGCTTCAAAATATATAGTAACAGTTTACAATCTTTCAGTTTCGCTTCAGAATATACTGAAACAGTTTGAAACCCTTCAGATTTATTTCAGAATATGTATAGACAGTTTGTAATCCTTTAGATTTGTTTTAGAATACACAGAGACAGTTTGAAACCCTTCAAATTTGTTTCAGAAATCCTCAGAAATTTAGCACTATAAATCAATGTAAAATTTTCAGACATAAATCACATGCTGAACATTATCACGTTACAGATTAACTTTTACATATTAGAAATTTTTCATTAAAACTGTTAAGTCCCATAATTTTCGTGCATAAGGTTTTGCCAAAACTTTCAAATGATAAACAAACACCAAACACATGTTTTTTTATGAAATCAGAGACATATATAACAGTATATACAAGTAAGCATGAAATCTGTCTGATTAATCAGAAAAAACAGGCATTATTTACAATAAATATGCGGAACCATGGATTTAAAGGATAAATACAAATTTTGAGATTCAGAAAGTTGTAAAAATATAAAATAACGTTCAAGGTACACTTATCTGAGCTCGATCTACAGTTACCGTGACTCTAATCGGGACTGGATAGTAGATGTTTCCCTTTCCTTTCTCTTCCCTCTCTTTCCTCTCTTCTCTCCTTCCATGTTCTGCTCGAGGGTTTTGAGAATGAAGCCCCAAATCACCCCCACTTTTCATTTAAACATGAAAGGAAAAGGTTATATGTGGGTCCATGTGACCGCCGCTCGAGCACCGATCGAGTAGTGCTCAAGCAGTGTTTACGTAAAGATGCGCTCGAGCACACTGCTCGTAGGCGGGCGTCGCTCCCGCCTTGCCTCAGGTAGTCCGTGAGCACATGCTCACACATTTTTGCGCCTACTAGGTGCTTGAGCGATGCTCGAGCACCCTACGCCCTTTTGGCTAATTTCGCCTCATTTTATTTTGTACCAAATTTTTTCGCATATTTAAGCCTTATAATGATTTCTATCGACATAATTGATCCATAATTATCACATTCTGGGATTAGGATATCACACCAGCCATTATGATCCTATGCATGCGGCGTATAATAAAAGAAAAGAAAAATTTAAGTCCACCCCTAGTAAATGTATTTGTCTCCGGAGACTTTTTGTCTCCGACGGCAGTCATATGGGTGAAATGTGGTCGGTCCGTCACAAAGGTGTTATAGAGGAATTATTCACCTAAGGAAGCAACATGGAAGCATGAAGAGGAGATCTGAAGTAAATATCCCCACCTATTCTCTTGAGGTATGTAGCTTTATTTAATTTTGAGGACAAAATTTCATTAAGTGGGGAAGAGTTGTCAGATCCTGATCTCAAAATATTATAATTAGGGAGTAATTAAGTTTAAAATAATCAAAATTGGGCTTAGGAATAATGGAAAAATTATTACCGAAGTAAAAAAATGGGCAAGTGGGCTCGGCGCCCAAAGGACGCCCGAGGCACCACTCGGGCACAATTCTGTGAAACTGGCGCCTAAGGGTCACCTGAGGCGGAGCGGAAGCAAGGAGACTATGTGGTGTGGTGCTCGACTACCTCCTGAGGTGCCCACCTGAGCTTGCATCTGCACGTGTGGGGCTTAAGCGCCGATCCTCGGGTTAAGCTACGTGTTTTCTTTTGTGTTTAAAAGAAAGGGGATTTGGGGAGAGGGCAGAGAACCCACAACAGAGAGCACAAGGAGGAGGGAAAGGAGAAGGAGAAAAGAGAAAAAAAGAAAGAAAATTCGGCCATTCAACTTTGATCAGAGTAAGGATAATGGTAGATCGGGCGAAGGAAAGTGTACCTCAGACATTTTTTTCGTTTTTATTGCTTTTTAATATCTCCATTTTGATATTTATACTCTAAAGTTATGGTTCTCATGTTTTATTCCAAATGAAGCATGTTTCTCTTAATTGTTCGGATAAATTTTATGTTTACCCATATGTATTGTGATATATGACTTCGATTTTATGAATAAATATGTTTGGTGTCCGATTTAAGTCCGAAAACTTTATGTGAAACCCTAGAACGAAAATTAGGGATTTGGTGTTTTAAATCGTTAAATCTTGAGATGTAAATGTTGATTTGAAAAAGGTTATTTGTGACGGAACGGATCCTAATTCTCATAGGATTCTCTGTTAGACAGATTCAAAATAAAATTCATAAATTTAAATCAGTAATTCTACAGAAATTTCAGTAGAGCTTATAAAAATTTGAACAGAGTTTCCTCTGTATCCAAACCAGAACCAATTGTACAACTTGAATATATATAACCTGTATATGCACACAACTATCTAAAATACCACAAGTCTCCTACAACATGCATTCACAGGATCTTAAATGCCATCCATGGCTTTAGATCAACTATTCTATCTACTGTATCAAAAATCGTATAAGAGATACCGTTTAGGACCTGTATAAAACCAAAAAAATATAGCGGAAGCATCTATATCTTAAACAAAAACCAGCATAAGTATAAATACAGTTCTAACAGTTTACAGATTATACTACAATTATTTATATAAAATTTCCTTTACATAACTCTATGGTACATGCAGAACTATCAGATTTCTCAAAATACTTCAAGATAATCTTCGAGATTTCACCGAGACTCCAGAATCGTCCTTACTAATCTTTCACTAGCGCTGATCATTTTGTATTATCTCTATAGCCTTATCTGGAGGGGGAAAACAGTAAACAGTGAGTCGAAACCCAACAATGTACTAAAACATGCAGAATATAATGATCTCATGCAGAGCATAAATACATAAGGTTTTAGAAACTGTAAAAGAATAGGAAACATATACAAAAAGCATGAGAAAGTATGATTCAAGATGAATAGGTCTCGGAAATCATTATTTATGCTTTCATGCAGAACATAAGTGCAGATGAATAGAAACACATACAATAATCATGAGGAAAACACAGTTCCATTTAAATAGGTCTCAGAACTTATAAATCATACTTTCAGGCTATAGCATAAATGAGCAAGGGTAGAAAATCAAGTTAATATCATACCAGAAGAATAGAAGCAGTCCATGAAAACAAGAATAAAGTATGATTCTACTTAAACATGCATCAGAAATCTTGAATCAGTTTAATCATATTCAATAATCATAAATTGGAAAAACATGATTTAAAAATTGAAAAACAGTACCCATTCTATAAATTCTAGAAAATTCTTTTTTCTATCAGTAAAGGACCAAACTAATAGACCCTACTAGTGAATTGGGTAAATAATCGATGATAGATTGTATTCACTTCACACAATCCAATGGTAAAAATAGAAATAGGAGATCCCTTCTCGAGGGATCTATCCCCACTCATGGGATTCACGACAGAGGGTGCCTGCTAGTAACAGTAACTACCCTCTAGGTTAATGCCCTAAGGAAGGGCAGACCACATAATTCCATGGATAGAGTTATCCTCAATTATAATCACAACGTTCTAGGGCATGTGTGACGACCCGACTTTTTACCACCAACAAAAGGCGCCGTCAAAACCAAAATCCTTACCTTACTATAATTTATAAAAGAATAAATAGGTGGACATAAAAATTTTTCTTTTCTTCTTTCGAACCTGAGATGCATA
>JAOVVI020009683.1:0-13457 GCA_028571085.2 Nepenthes alata
GTTTCATCTCCTCCGTGATTCGGGGAATCCGCCTGGCCTCTGCCACAAAATGATCCAGGAATCGCCGTGGGTTCTCTCCCGATTTCTACTTGATGAGGGAGAGATGCCATGACTGCTTTTCTTCCTATCAACTCGAGGCGTATTGAGCCAAGAAGAGATCTGTGAGTTCACAGAAGTTGCTGATGGTGCCTGAAGGGAGGTGATGGAACCAGATTCGGGCATCTCCCTTCAGTGTAAGTGAAAAACGGTGACACATCACTGAGTCTTTCAACCCTTGTAGACTCAAATGGGTGCGAAAGTGATCTAACTGGTCCACCGGATCACTACTCCCATCGTATGAGTCAAGGGAAGGCATCTTGAACTAGGTGGGTAGTGGACGGTTTAGGATCTTCGCTGTGAAAAGAGATCGGTTCAAGTCGATGGCGTGCTCCTCGTCCTGGAACACGCGGTTCTAAATTTTATCCACTCGCGGATTCACGCGAGTGGCATTTGTAGATCTATTGGAGTTGATGTAAGCCCTCAACTCCGTATTGTCTCTCGAGGGTTCAGCAGCCGGTTGGCTGCTGCCTCCAGCAGACCTGGCAGTCCTGGAGGCCTGCTCCTCGACTGCATTCAAATCTTCTGCCCGAGAGTACCGGAGATTTCTTCTCTCCAAACTTTCTCGCGGAGTTGTGCTCCCTGAGCGTTCTTCAGGCCTATTCTGGCCAGGAACGCGGGAGGAGGCTGCGACCAGATTATTCCTGGATCTGTCGGGCCTTTTGACCGGCTTCTTTTTTCTCTAGCCACCCTTTTTGGTGGCCGGTGTAGGAATGACTGGTGGAGGAGTCACCTTCTGTTGCTGCTCGTTCTGATAGCAGAGTATTTTGAGCAGACGATTGTTGGCATGTATCTGCTACATTAGTTGCTAGAAGTAGGGCGCTGGAACTCCGGTCGTTGCCCTGTTGACCATGGTTCTAGCAGTGTGATCCTGGTCGAGGTAAGTGACGTCTCTAGCGTGATCGCTAGCTTGAGCTCTCGTGTTCACCATTGCGAGCGAATCAATTGGTGAAAGAGAGCGTTGTTCGAAGTAGTGGTTGGCTTCTGTAAGCGCTTCCCACAGACGGCGCCAATAATGCGTACCTGGATTCGACTTTGAACAGATTCAGATTCATTTGGATTGTTTGAACCGGCTTCGTTCACTGAGTTTAAATCCTGCATACCATTAAAACGAAAAAGAGGTCAGTGTGTCGGCAGGAGGTTGTCCCATCGAAAATACTCTGACACTCAAGTTAGTAAAGCCTTCTAAATAAGGGAAGGTACACTGAAAAGTAAGAGAAAGTGAGAGAGTTGATTGGTCGAGAGTTCTGGCTTGTCGAGGACGTGAGCGATCGTTTCATACTCACAGAGAACGTGAGGGAGTGACATTCTGAAAGCGTGAAAACTTTCAAAAATGACTGTCGAAAAGCCGATTAGGTCTCCAGGAAGTTGGAGGCCTCAGGTGAGATTTGGAAGACGAACGCCTGAAAGAGTGGAAGAGACGATGGGCCTCTTTCCAGTACTCTGTAAGCATTCGTGGATGCCTTTCTCAGTCAAGGCTTGCGTAAGTAAGCTTGTCGGCGTAAGACTTTGTCTGTCAGTGAGCAAGAACGTGTAGGATAGAACGTGTAAGCAAGAATTT
Organism: Nepenthes alata; assembly: GCA_028571085.2. Lineage (NCBI taxonomy): Eukaryota > Viridiplantae > Streptophyta > Magnoliopsida > Caryophyllales > Nepenthaceae > Nepenthes > Nepenthes alata. The sequence goes on from JAOVVI020009683.1 coordinate 1,658, forward strand.
TTCTGTAAGAGCTTTCATGTGTCAGTCAGAACGTCCCCCCGAATGAGAATTCTAGGGTTTACTTAAAGGTTGGTAGGGTAATCTCCCTTGGTTGGAAGGCGTGATTCCCTGCGTTATTCTGGTCGGCCTCCCTTACTCAGACGGCGCCAGTTGACAAACTGACTGAGATAGCTTCTTTCCACGGTGGTCAGCGGCTTTCCAAATTGCTCACATTCATTTTGTGTATTTTACCGTTGGAGAGCCCCAGTTGGCAGGAGATTGAAAAAATCTCACGCCTTCTTTACGGGAAATATGCTGATTTTGTCAATATCCATTTTGGGTGCCGGCTGAGATCGTGGAAGATGCTGGAAGAGCCATTGTTGGCCATCTGATGGATCGTGGGCTTAAGTGGGCCAGGCCCGTAAAAAGCCTTTGTTCGGTCTGCTGCTACTGTACATCTGGTCAACGCTCGAGTTGACCGTCTATACGCGAGTTTGCCGTCTGTTGAGGTCTGGTTAGACCTTTCATGATTTGGACTTGCGTCTCCTGTTGGGCCGTTTTTTAGTTTACCGTCCAGCATGCCGTTTTGGGCCTCCATTGACGTTTGGTTAATCCATTTTCGGTATACCAATTAAAGTATAATTTTAAAATTTTTAAAAAATATTTATATTTTATATATTTATCATATTTTTATATATTAAAATATTATTATATAAATAATAATTTATATATTTAATTTATAAAAGATTTTTAAAATATAAAATACAATAAAAATATTATTTAAAAAAAACATAAACTTAAAATATAAAACTTAAAAAAATAAATAAATAAGTGAGAATTAACTCCTGTCCGTTGGATTAAATCCAACGGCAAGGGGCACGGCACAGCACCCGTACCCCTGCCCTGCCTGCCTCCTTGTTCTCGGGCGCGCTTGCGCGCGCGAGGTCCCTCTCTCCCAGTCTGCCCCATTTTATTTGAGGTGACACTCTGGTTTTTCATTTTTCATCTCAGATTTTCTCTCTAGAAGAGAGATAGAGGGGGTGTGCGTGAGAGGGTTAGATAGAAATGAGAACGAGAAGAGGATTTTGCTATCCTAAGGTGAGCGAGAGCATGACTTTATTTTTGGACAAGGCCAGAGTGGTTAACAAGAAAGGAAGAGATGAATCGAATGAGTTCTTCGATTGCCGTAAACGGTCCAGGGTGTTGCGAGACGTTGCCGGAGGCATTGACGCTGGGGGCGGAGAAGGAGAGAGCGACTTTTTTGGCGCTTTACCTGACGATCTCGTTGGTTGTATTCTCAGCAAGCTTAGTTCCTCTGCTTCTTGTCCGGCGGATTTCATCAGCTTTCTCATCACGTATGTTTATTTTTCATTATCTCCGTCCGAATTTCGTGGATTTAACAGTTCCCCGTCGAATTCGGAGCAGACGCAAAAATTAATTTTGAAAATGTTTGTGGATTCAGGAGTTTACCAACGTTCTCATCATTTCCCCCTTTTTCCCACTTCCTTTCTTGGATGTTTTGGCGAGAGAGAGAAACAAGAGTTTTTCTTTCCGCTTGTTTGAAATACTAAAAATCTCACTGTTGATTGTCTGAAACAGATGCAAAAGACTGAACGGATTAGGACTTCGTTCGATGGTACTATCAAAGGCTTCACCAAAAGCATTCGCCCTCAAAGCTAAGAACTGGACCGAGTCGGCTCACCGGTTCTTGAAACTGTGCGCCGATGCTGGAAATTTTGAGGCTTGTTACACTCTCGGCATGGTCAGTCAACTTAACTTTCACACCAACATCGGAAGTATCAATTTTACTTTGATTTTCTCTCGAAATCATCAAAATCAGCTGATTTTGCAGATTCGTTTTTATTGCCTGCAAAATCGGGGGAGTGGATCATCATTAATGGCGAAAGCGGCGATTAACTCGCACGCGCAGGCTCTGTACTCCTTAGCGGTAATCCAGTTCAACGGCAGCGGCGGCTCCAAGAACGACAAGGACCTCCGAGCTGGCGTGGCTCTTTGCGCTCGAGCCGCTTTCCTAGGCCACATCGACGCGCTCCGGGAGCTCGGCCACTGCCTGCAAGACGGCTACGGCGTCCGGCAGAACATCGCCGTGGGACACCGGTTCCTCGTCCAAGCCAACGCTCGCGAGCTGCCCTCCGTCGTCTACTCCAATCCAGCGGCTCTGACTAACGCCGCGCACTCCTGGCTCAGGTGGAATCCGCTTCGCCATCATCGCCACATATCAGGCTCTGACTGTTCCTTGCTCAGCGACTTTGGCTGTAACGTTCCGGCTCCGGAGGCTCACCCGGCAAGCCGATTCTTAGCCGAGTGGTTTGCAGATCGTGGCGAGTTGCCGGGCCCGGGCCTGAGGATGTGCTCGCACGCGGGCTGTGGCAGGCCCGAAACTAGAGGGCATGAGTTCAGAAGGTGTTCGGTTTGTGGAACGGCGATTTATTGCTCACGTGCATGTCAGGCTGTCGACTGGAAGTTACACCACAGGGTTGAGTGCGCGCCTATGGAACGGTGGCTTGATGTCGACGGCGGACTTGAGGACGCTGGCGAGAGTTAAGCAGCTGACCGATGGAGGAGGTGTCCATGGCGATGACTGCCCTTGAGTTTGTCTGCGAGGGAAAGGGGAAAACGGGAAAAAGGAGATTCCTTGAATGTTTGATTGGGCAAAGTAAATTATGGTCGCCGCAATGAGTCACCGGAGAACTTTGGTTTTTTATTTCTTTTAATCGAGCAATTTAATTTCCAGGGCCGTATCTCTTTCCTTCCTTTTTTGTACGCAAGGAAGCAAAATAACTGTCTTATTTTGATTCGTTTTTTATTTCTTTTTTGTCTTTTATCTAGCTGAGTTTTTTTACTAGAAATTTGCCGCTGCGCCACTTCGGCGATACTACGAGCGTCTACCCTTGTCTTGGCGTAATTGGAGCCCCATTCCCTCGATCTCGATCTCGATCTCGATAGGTTTTTACTGAAAAACAGATGCCTCAAAAGAAGATTTGGGGGGGGGGGGGGGTTGGTAGAGTTGGGTTAAGTGGTGGTCACGTTTTACTTCTGCAGCTGATCTTTCATGTTGGGGAAAGGGAAACGGAGATCATGTGAAGCCTTAAAGGACAGAAGTAAGAAACTGAAGATTAGGTAAGTGGATGGGACGAGTTACACCTGTTTTTATCTTTGAGGGAAAGAAAAGGCAATTCCTAGCTTAATTGTTACTAGCGAAAGATGTGAATTTGCGCCACTTTAGGTCTTTTATTTAAAGGAAAAAGGCCTTTGAAGGTAGAGAAAGATGCTGCTATTTTCTTTGTGAGTGCCAGTTGTTAAGACAACTGTAAGGAAGGTGAATTAGGTAACGGGTAGAAGGGCATCCTATGAAAGTTATTAGCGTTTTTTTGTGGTCAAAAAGGCCGAGGAAGAGTTGGGGGGGTCGACCAGGCAAGCAAACGAACAAAGAAGGGGTGGAAAGAGAGGAACACGGAGAAGTGGGACGAAGAGCCAAAATGCCATTGGCTAGTGGGCTGCATGATACAGAAAGGAGAAGAAACAGCGGGGAAAGAGATGCAAACTTAGAAAAGAAAACTACGACCAAAACAGAATGTCTTGAAAGCAAATTTTACATAAAGAGTTTTGAAATAACGGCAAAGTTAATACAATGTCACCAACCCAAATTATTAAAAAATCTCTCCCTCTCTCTCTCTCGGTAATCAAATAAAAGGCCTCTCCAGCGTGTTGATGAACAATTGTTTAACCTGAATTTCAAACTAGTCAAAGTTAAAATTAAAAATTTATTTACACTTATTTTCTCTAGCCCAGATTCCAAATTGTCATTGCATATATATGTATCTTCTTTATTATATATATCAATACAAGGCGTGCCCAAGGCATGGGGTCTTTTATTATTTCTCATTACTATCTCACATAAAAAATTAAAACTAGAATATAAAGAATTTTCCTTACGAGAAAAGTCTACCTTTCCACGGCATTTTTGGAGAAACTTTTTTGCACATTTGTGAAATTTCCAATCTTTCATTTCTTAAATTGTTATGGACTATTTACATAGTCAATTTCAGTTTAAATTAGTACAAATGAAATCGGCACGTCTGTATACAACGGGATACCAGAGATAAAAATTTCAAGAGTTCTGTGCTGAAATCTTCATATCAAATTTATGAAGTACAATTGTCATAAATAATCTATCGGGAAAAATATCAAAATTATTCTGAGTTTTTTTCTTTTTTTACTTTTACTTAATTTTATTATCAACTTCCATTATTCTTAATTTTTGCTCTATGTCTGATTTTGGTACAAAAATTTTCTTTAGTCTTGATCCCAACAAGAGAGTCAACTTTGATGCAACAATAATGATGCTCTGTTATAACTCAGAAGGTATCAAGCCAGTCTCTATGTAATATAGGAGATAGTTGCATATATCTAAACCCCCTTAAATCTAACAATAGTGCATCATGTAACGACAGTAGAAGATTGGATAAAGGTCCATAAACTGCTGGACCATTCGTGTGTGCCAACATCTTGAGCTGCTGTCGCAGGATATTCGGATCTCCTTCAATTGCTACTATTTAAGTTTTGGTTTGATTGGTAAACAACGAATAATGAATCTGTGATACTAACAGACAGGAACCCAATAATAATCATTGATGCTGCTAACTATTGCAGCAGGTTTCAAAGTTTCGGCCGTTAGAGAAGGCCAATATCTTGGCCATTGACACAAAATTATAATACCATTTTTGCTTCTCAATGATGTAGCAGCGAGTACCAACCAATTCAATTGGATATCAGAACTCAGAAGATTCCCACTGGTTAGCCAATCAAGTTTCTAAAACTTTAGTACTAATTCCAAGTTCCAATGCATGCTAATATATGCTCATACTCGAAACAACACTATCTTCTCTTGGTTGAACTAGCTAGCAGAACTAAAACGGGGGCATTCAACAGAATATGCACCTAAGACTTGGACCAAACTCCTCCAGTCTTTTCAAAGAGCTTGAGACTTCTGGCGCTTCAGGTACTGAAGAATAGGCTCTTTGACCTGTTTAAAAAATTAAGAAATTGGTAACATGGTCAATCTATCAGATGCAATTGACATTTTTTCTTAATAGAAAAGGAGCTGCTTATTTGTGAGTTACTACAGAGCTGAGTTTGAAGCACACCATGCTCGCCTTTCTAGGTCGCTTGTCCTGGGTCGACTTACTGAAGATAATATTGTCCATATCATCGCAGTCAATGTTGTTCCTGTTAATTCTGATACCATCTTTGGCTGATACAATGCTCTCTCTCGAAGCTACTGGCTGCAAAAGAACCATTGTGAAGAATTTATTAGACGTTTAGTGTCCAGTTGGTCAATTTTTTGGGAAAATTTACTCAGTTCCCTGGTTTATTTTCTTGCAGACCTGTCTCAAAACACTGTAAATTCACGGTGGGTGAAATTACAGAAAATTCAATAAAATATACATTTCTTGGATTTCCCGTTGCCAATGTGGAAAAAAAAACATATCAGGAAGTTTAATTTGTCTACTTGTCAAATAAGGTTTATCAAAATATGAGCAGCAATCTGTGTCAACAAAGGAAAACTGTCATTTCTGCTGTTGGATTAATTAAGATGGAGAAGAGAGAGCGATGGAACCTATACAAGTCATTAGTTGGTTGGATGTGATATAACTATGAGAGCGTGTTAAAAGAGACATAACAAATGCTTGTGAAGCGCTTTTTTTTTGGGTGCGTACAAGCATGTGTGCTATTGAGCGCTTCTTCTTTGCATTGTTTCTCTATACTTGTGGTCATCTGTTAGGTTTGGGCTCAAGCACTGGTGGCATCCATAAGCAAGTATTTGACATGCAGATCAAGTTTGAGTTAAAGTGTACCTCAATTAGCATGTTCGGTGCATTTGGAGAAATAATATACACTTTACGCATGCTAATTCATTTTGTTGGTTTCAAACAGTTATCCACAAATAGTATTTGAGTTCAAATAATTCAGTGTTGCAAGGATTGTATTCTAAGAGAGCGTTAGATATGGATGACACCCACTAAAGCGGGAACATGACAGTCTAAGAAATCCGACATGATGCACATCACAGGAGTCCTACATTGTACCTAAGAAATCCCAGTAAAGGAGGAAGTCTAATATTTAGGACTTTACATTAAACATAGCATCCAACTAATGCTTATGAAGTCCTACTTTGTGCACTCAGACGAGCTGTTTCTCCTCTATCCTAGTTGTTACAAATCATAAATGAATAGTTATCATTACTCCAGTTTTCTGTCTTCAATAAGAGAACAAATTAAAAAGTTTAACATTGCTCAATTTTCCATGCATGTTTTGCACATTAAAAAAATGAGAAAAGCACAATGTTCAGTTTGTATTTAAAGAGACAACTAACCAAAGCATTGCTTAATGGTGTATATGGCAAATCCCTTTCTTGAACAGTCTGCCCACTCCTTACAGGACCATTTTGATGCGTCTCAGATTTGCTTCTTGTGCGTGTGAGCTCTGATCCAACAGAGTGAAGTGTTCCATAGGTTGATGGGTCAATGTCTGTAACACGGAGGCAAACTGATTAACAACAAAACACCGTAAATGGTTGAGTCTAGAAATAGTGAACACTATACCGATTCCTTGGAACTCAACAAGGTTCCAGTTGTTCCGTGGTCCATTGATATCTGTTTCCTGTTTATAATATTACTGTTGTAAATCTAGACTTTATATGAAAGAGTACATATTAACAAATTTGTGCAGCAAATTGTTCTTAGTTGTCACCATAGCATCACTGTCAAAGGCTTTCCTCACTTCACTGAGCTTCTTCTCAGTCAAAACTGAATGGATCACACGCTTACCTGCAAGAAAAGTTTAATCAAGACACATTTCTCAAATGCAAGCAGATAAATTGAGATGGATAACTTGTTACATGAATGGGCAAACCTAGCCTGCGATTGCTTTGGGCTTCGACAAACCCATCCCGGGTCATTTTATCTATCAGCTTTCTCACAGTAGTTTGGTTTACTTTTCCCTCAAGTTTACTTTGAAGTTTTGCAACCGTCACATATTCCATTTTAAGAACATGATACAAAGCCTGAAGTAAGAAAATCAATAATCAAGGATGATGCATCTACAAAAAGTGTTAGTGTTATTACTTATGTACCGACATTCAAGTGTGCAAATTGGTGAGATTCATTTCAACGCACTATTTGCTATTAATATTTTTTACCAACAAAGATATGGACTTAATTTTCAGATGACTAAGAAATGAGAAGGCTAAAATTTGCAATCTGCAGACTGCAGGCTTGCCTTGTTTCAAAAGAGGGCACATGGTAGCCGTTCTGAAATCAAAATAATCCTTACCCTCAGAAAAGAAAGCAATGAAGGAAAGATTTGTACATATTCACACATAATGGAATGTTAAACTGGCAAATCTACAGACCCATCATTGGGCGTCCACAATTCACAACTACAAGCAACTAACCTTCATGTACACATTATCTTCTCCAATACCCCAAGAGGTTTTGTCGCCAATTGGAGGTAATTGGTCAATTGTTTCTTCTTTCACGCCAAACTCAAAGTCAAATTTCTGCAATATGGCAATTTTCCCAGTAGACAATTGTCAGCTTACAAGGAAAATATGGTGACATGAATATCAAAAAGATGTTTGAAAAAAGAGAAGTACAACCTTCTGTTTCTGAATGGCATAGGTATCCCTACTAATTTTTGATAAAATGCTCTCTTGAACAAGCTTCTCCATTATCTCTGACATTATTCAAAATTGTGCTATACAGACGTAAATATGACAGAATTACAATAATCCTAAGTCTCGTACAGTCATACCCCCTTTGTACAACATGGAAAAGGCACACCATTTACCTTCAATCAAGACCTGTGATTATATATATTAATAACAAACCAAGATCATAGCCCAAAAAGGTATTATATATAATGCCTGAACGCTATATGGCAATTGGTCTTCTTTCAAAAGGAGTTCCTACCTCAGAAATGTTTGGGAAATGAGAAAGGGCATCAGTGATTTCTACAGTTTCGAGATGACAAGAACTGATCCAGTCCTTCACCAGAGTTAATTGTTTTTCATCTTCTGCTGGATCCTGTGTATCATCTGTGCAATGTATGCTTTCTATGAGAACAACTTGCATTATAGTTAATCAACATGGATAAGAGGAATATGACAACACCAGGAGCTGATGAATATAACCACACGAGGAAATGATGGCAAAAAGAGAAATGATGAAAGCATCTATAAATAAGCATTAACTAATGGACGGTTGTCAAATCATTATAATGGTTGGAACCTAAACAGCATAACATTTCAAACAACAATAACGCCAAGTCAAGAAAATACGGACTGGTTGGTATCTAGTCTAAATATAGACCCCCAGTTAAGCACCGGGGAGAGAAGATTTTTGGCAAAGAATTTCCTCTTTCTGGACTTATCAGAATGAGGAAACTAAGTCTTCCAAATCCTATTAATAACATACTCACCCTATTTTCCTTTTTAAATCTTTTAATTTTATTAAATAATATTACAAACTTAAATGTCAAATAATATATTTAAAAGCAAGTTTTGTATGCTTCTTACTTATATTAATTGTTATGGTGCACAAAATCCAGATAAAGAGATCCAAACGATCAACTCAACATCAAGCGGTACCCATCAAGGCCATAATATTTTATAAACACCACCGGAAGGTACAATGTAGTAAGTGGCTTTTTTGTTTTTTCTCGTTACAAGGCCAAAAAGGATAAAACAGAAGACTAGGTAAGGGGAAGGGGTTCGAGAGGGGGGATCAGCGTCAGTGGAATATCCGTTAACCATATTATTGTAATAATTAGGATTTAGTCTTAATTATCCCTTGTATTATTCTCGTGATCTCCTAAACAATGGAAGGCACTTAGTTAAGAGAAGCATTTGCCAAAATTTGTCATAATAAAACATTAAAACCATTCTCCGTTACCTTGTGAGGCTTAGGAAGCTGTTAGGTTATTCTCGTTCACGATCAACAATCGAAAGGCTCTTGAGTTTGAGCTTTTCTTATGGCTTTCCGGCATCTTCTGCCTTAACTATCGACGTCGCTAGTGTTGGGGGCAAACGGGGCGTTCGGACAGAATGCACCTGTGCGCTGTGACCGAGAGGACAAATCACTCGGACAGAGAGACAGCGCTCGGACTGACAGTCAAAGGAAAATCGTAAGAAACACACGAGATTTAACGTGGAAACCCTTCTGGAACCGAAGGAAAAAACCACGGGAGCAGAGTCAATAGCAAATCCACTATGTGAAATAGGTTACAAACCTCCAAGATGGAGTATCCGCTACACACCCGAGAAGTTAAAGAGAAAAACTCTCCAAAGCAAACCAAGAAAAACACTCCTTTTGCTTTTCACTCTATTTTTCTCTTTCTCCATTCTCTCACCGGTGGTGCACTCCTTTTCTCCTTCACAATAGCCATTTTGCTCTCCCAAGATTGCTCTCTCAATCTTGCTTGCACTCTCTCTCTCACACTGGCTCCAGCACAGCTCCCATATATATAGCCACAAGGGGCCCTAGGTCCAACCAGCCACCCTACTGCCAGTAGGGTGGCAGGACCATGCCCCTTAGGCCTGCCATGACAGGCGCACGCCCGGCGTGTCAGGATGGCAGGCCTGACACCTTAGAAGTTGAAGCCGCTTGCCCACCTACAACACGCGTCTGTAGCAGGCCTACTGAGGAAGTCAACACGTAGGCTTCAGAGTCCTCGTCCATGTTCTCAGCAACCTCTCGGACATGATACCTCTAAGGAGTCCTCGTCCACTATATCCGCAACTTCTCGGACAATAGTCCTCGGACGAATCCTTCAGCCACTACTCCTCAATAGTCCTCGTCCAATTCTTCCAGCTACCCCGAGGGCGAACGTTTTCGGATTTCTCCAAACGTTCGCGTCCATTTGTCTCCACAAGTCCGTGGACACAAATACCACAAGACAGTGACCCCAACAGATTGATGATTCGTAGAGAACGGATTGTGGCTGTATATGGGTATGTATGTAAATGGCACGTGTATTGTGTATAAACAAATATGTATTCCATAGGTAAGTATATATATATATATGTGGATGTGGGACTGTGTATATGTATAGATGCAGATGAATGAAGATATGCATATAAATATGTATTTATATGGACATTATGTGTGTGTGTGTACACAGGGGTATGCATATGTATATGTGTAGATATATATAAGTGATGTATATATTGAAATTATAAGTTTGTTTGAGGAGGAAATTAATGATAATTATTATTTTAATTAGACATTTGTGGAGTTAGCCGTGATAGTTGGATAAAATGAATAATTGTAAGTTTGTTCGGTAGCAACAAAATAGAAAATGTTTTATAGCCTTAGAAATCAGATTTGGTACACGAGGAGTCAATGAGGATCAAATAAAATATTAAGGGGGTTAGTCGAATATTTAAATTTTCCTTGAATTTCTTCTAATTCCAGTGATAATTGGTTCTTTATATTAACTTAGACCGCATACGTATATTTTATTGGTATTCTATAGATAAGTTAAAAAGAATGTACGAAGGCTTTATGGTATTCGGGTGAAAGGGGATTTATAAAATTTTAGAGTAGTCTATACTTTTTTAATATCTATTCTATTTCAGATATCGAGGTCGTTGATCTTGATGATGGGCATTTATAGCCTAGTAACCATCGTAGGAGATGATATCAGAAATATCGACAATGAGTATCATAGATGATATGAGTATGATATAAGTATGACCTTTAATAGGGCTGCACGGACAGTGAAAATATCATTAATACCGAGTGATCTCGTGGGACTTACCTAACCATTGGCTGTACAAATACATGACATTTGGTTCATTATGACATAATAAGATCCATAAAGATTATTATTATTTCATATAGTGGAGATTATTATTATCTTGTATAGTGATAACCTCGTATTGAGTTGATGATTGGATTCAATAGAATCCCTATTGTATTCCTGATATCTAATTGTTCTTATAATTTTTGGATCGTGAATATATCATATTATTGAATCTAGAATAGTTTTTGATGTGTTGCATGCTGTCATTGACTTTTTATATATTAATATTATAATTCAAGATACATGTATTATGATAGCATTGATTTATTTACTGGTTAGACATTCGACTCCATTTATATTTTTTTAACTCCAGATTAAAAATGTATCGTAGGTGCTAGCCAAGGCTTGAGGGTTTATCATTGAGCACCAGGTCCATGTAATTTCGAAGTTAGCAGCTTATGAGTGTATAAAAGATTTTTTTTATTATTGTTATTTTCTTTCTACAAAATGATTGCATATTTATAGTTGGGACTACATGCCTTGATTTCGGTGAATGTATTAAATATTTTATTATTATATATTTTTGGTGGATTGATATTTATTGATATTTTAAAATTTGAGTTTATTTATATTAATAAATATTAAAGTTTGTGATAAATAATTGATTATTTCGGTGGTTGGAGATGTTTCCTCGTGGTTGGTCAAGGCTGGGTCCAGAAACTCGAGTCTGGGTTGCCACATAAATATAAAGCAATATATGTGCAAAATAAATAAAAAAAAAATTAGAACTGTTGGGTAAGAATCTATGCACAATACATTTTTTAAGGAAAATAAATGAATAAAAAATAAATATTTTGGAACTACTAAATGATTATTTTGAAACTAATAAATCACTATAAATCACAAAATTTTATGGAATAGCAAACTCATAAATAAGATCTGCATTATAAATTTTCGCTTTGATTGTGAGAGGCTGATTTCATGATTCAATCTT
>JAOVVI020009684.1:0-13456 GCA_028571085.2 Nepenthes alata
GCCTCAACCGAGCGTTTTGTGCTCAAACCGGCCAAAATTGATTAATTGACTTAATGGGAGAGTTATCACCACTTAATGGACCACAATTGTTTCAGCAATTAACTGGGTTTAACGCCAAATGGTTACAAATCCATCGAGGAAGACGAAACGAACGATTTTGCTCTGCCGCCTGAATCGGCTCAGATCAGGCTCGATGAAGCCGTTCGGCTCTGGCGGCTCGATCGGCTCAAGGCCGGCTCAGCAGCTTGGGCCGGCTCAGTTGGGCTGAAGCCCACACCAACTGCATAAGCAAATCCTACGTAAATGTTTAAAATGGCATATCTTTATAGATGATCAATTGTTGTTAATCTTTGATTCTGGTATGGAATAATGTGGCTCTTTTTGCTTTCACACTAGTCAGAAACACTCACTGAAATTTTCTCCTCGGAAACTTGTCAAGGGAGAACATTTTATCTGAATCCCGAGAGGATTTGTCATGTGATTGTCGGCTTCCTAATGCCGCCGCCATCTGTAATAGAACTTTGCATTTGGGTTTTATACATGGCAATTCGCAGCATCCTGATCCATTTAAGACTGACGACGCTAGCATCAATAATCAATGTCATCTCCCTGAGACCCCTCAGAGGCTTCCTGACAGATGCATTTGCGATTCCAAGGGCGTCACCAGGCATCCATTTCATCCCCAAATGCTGACAAACAATAATGACTTTCGGGAGCTCGAAGACCGCAATAACGGTGGATTTTGGAGCTTGATAGCTAGACCGAGCTCGTGTTAGAGATGACTTCTGTCAATCCTTAAATCTTCGCGCAGCAGTGGTGGCCATCATCGGTTCCAAAAATTCTCTCACGTTCGCCCTGATCACCAGACCATTTCTGTGGTTGTTTATTGGAACCGAGGCCAACAGCAAAATGTTGATTTAACATCATTTGTCAGTCGCTTCTGGCCTCTAAGAAAATCGTTGCTGACATACTTCTGCAGCCACTTCAAACATAAACATAAATTTTACGTGGTTTCAATGTGCTTGCTGGCATCAACATGGAGTAACGCTCACAAGCTAAATTTCTGCAGAAATGAGACGCAAATGATAGTGCTACCCTCGACCAAATGCAGAATGTATTGATGTGCTTTATAATAATGAAGGGCTTTTTCCAGATATTCAGCATACTATTAGACAATCATTGTGAGGATAAGTCTACAAGGAAATCACCGGTTCAAATAACAGAAATAAATACTCTTGGGGGTTTAAAAGGAAAATAAAAAGGCAAAGCTATATACATCTAATCCGGCCCAAACCCAAGGATACAAGAGCCCTTGGACAAGCCATCTTTATCGACAGTCACCTACTTGACCATAACCTCATCCAGTTAAGTCCTACAAACTACATGCTATTGCTATTCACAACAACCCGAAAGAAATCAAACCAAAAAACAGACTTTTCCGACAAGGCTGGGCCAATTATATAGATTCTTCTCTTTAGTTCGTCTGTGTTGTAGGTCTTGTCTTTGAAGCAAGTCTGAAACCAAAACATAGGTGATTACACTGGTTTAGCTCTCTGTCTACACCATTAGCCAACACACCAAAAGAAGTTCATTCAGCTTTAAAATATGCAATCTGGGGCAGACTTGGATGAACCATACCGTTACCGGCCAATGTGGAAAGGAACATTGCTACTCACCATCTTTACTTGAACCCTCTTCTGCGTCAATATGTGCCGTCCATGGCTCTTTCAAGTCCAAAGATTCAGAATCCAAAGAAGGCTTGTTTGGTGATGACATGAAACACACCTGGGGGACACAGAATGAAGTTCTATCAGTTGTCCGCTTCTTAGCCAAAGAAGAATCAGCGGTAGAGCACAAATCTTCATCTATCCTCGACATCCCAGCACCATTATTACAACTCTGTGCGTTAACTTGAAGCTCCCTAATATCTACAACATAACTTGATCTCTTTCTGTTAGGCAAACAGTTGTTTGAATTTTGTGCTGTGGGGAACCTTTGATGACAGGATGCTCCAGAAAGGAAAACAGCATTTTCTTTCAAGAATACTTTTGTACTGGATGAATCTCGAAAATTCACAGAATTATCAACAGGAATAATTGGATATTCAATGTTAATGGAATTTTCTACTTCTTCATTTGACCCATTTGCATTTTCCGCCATTGCAGCTCCTGCCCTCTCCTGCATCAGAAGAATTGCTTCAGTCAAACGCTTTCTGGCCAAATCAATATCGATGATAGGTTTTGGATAATTCAATCCCAACTCAACTCCTGCAGCTTTGAGCACAGACATGGGTGCATCCCAAGGATGATGTATCCATTCAGCTGGCATTCTCGACAGCACTGGTAGCCATTGCCTCACATATTCACCCTCTGGATCAAATTTAGAACCTTGAGCCTGTTTGTCATAATAAGAGGAAAAGCATAAATCGTAAGCCAACGAAGTTATGCTAAGAAAAATTATATCTTCTAGCTCAGTCACTGGGAAGACAACAGGAATTTTGTTATTCTAAATTGTGGAGAAATGGCAGTCTTGCTACTAATGTGATAACACAAATTGGTATAGATCCCTTCACTGGTGCATATGCTGTCCCATGCTATGTTTGGAAAACACAGGAGAGATCAGGCCAGGAGAACGAACGGCAGAAACAACAAGATAAAAAAAAAAGGTTGTATTCATTCCAGTTGTTTGGATCAATTTCCAATTCCTTTCCTAACTAATTCCACCAGTCTTGGACAACGTGCCAACAGCAAGAGGTGAGGAAAGTACCACTCCAACTTGCTTCCACCGCATTCCAGACAGACAAAGTAACCTCACCCCACCTCCCTACACTGCAGTGACAAATCAATGGAAAACGAATGCACAAGAGCAATGGGACTCTATAAATGACATGATCACATTTAAAGCGCTATCACTCGTATAAAGTAAGGCTCTTTTCTGGATAGCCGGTCATTCAAACGCTATAACGCACACGAGTTTCAAAATCATTGGTATATCTCACAAATAAAAAAGAAGGAAAAAAAATAGAACATACAAAGAATTTATTACATTATCATGGTGTCAAACCCAATCTTTTTGTTATGCAAAGAATCTATACTAAAGATAGAGCCACATCACATCTCATGTAAAGAAGGAATACTGTGCGTCCCTTTTGGCATTGCTGGACAGATACTTCCATATGAAGTCCAACAGAGTACCATACTAGTCACTCCAAAACTGAAGATAGCAAAATGAATGTGGAATTTCGAATACTAATGGGGACCCACTATGTGGAGATTCTTTCATGCAATAAAGTTCACAAAATTCTAGGATCCTTCATGCTTAAATGCTTACAGACTACAAAAAAAAAAATCTTTACCTCAGGATCATCCAAACGGTTGAGATCATGGCCATCTGGTAAACTCCCAGAAATATACTGCCAGCCAAGGATATCACTTTCTAAATCTGCATCCAGAAGCGTGTCCCAGAAGTACTTCATTCCCCATGTCCAAGGAAGCAGCAGAAATTTTACACAGAAACTCGAAACTATAACCCTCGTCCTGTTGTGAATCCATCCAGTTGCCCAAAGCTCTCTCATTCCTGCATCTACCAATGGATAGCCAGTTCTACCTTGTCTCCAAGCTTTAAAACAAGCCTGATCAGGATTCCAATGGAAATATTTCAAGTTGCTTAAAAAAGATCTTTCATGTGTGAATGGGAAGTTAAAGCAAAGATAACGAGAGTATTCTCTCAGTCCGATGGCTCTTAGGAAGAGGCTAATACTCTCCAGACCTAAATTGTTCCCTTCTTTAGCCCACAATATCTGCTTCACTTGTACACAATGGAAAACCTTTCTCACACTTAACTCACCAAAGTGAAGGTATGGGGACAACATTGATGTTGAATCACCTCCAACCTTTACCCCACTTTTTGAGTACCCAAGCAAATGCTGCTCCACAAATTCAGTGAAAGCCTTGTCAGCATTGTCCCAGCCTGGGCACCAAGCTCTCCCTAATAAAGCATTGCTAGATTTTTCTGGTTCATTTTCCAGACCCAACTCCTCAATTGAACCTTTTCCAATATTTCCTGTCGCAGAACAAAACAATTAATTATAAATTAAAAATATATAAATTAATCAAAGCCATTTCTTTACTAGGCCATAGGCTCTCAGTAGATTGGTAGTCTCCTAGTCTGAAACAACAATTGATATTTATTCTCTTTATCAGCAACAAAACCACGAAACATCTATTATCCTGATGCATCAGTTCTCAATTATGGCTGAAAATAACACCGGATAAAATTCTCAATGGAGGTGCAGCTGGAAATTACTACTTGCTGTTAGTATGAACCTGCAGCAGGCACCAAGTGCCATGGGATATGAAGTGAAGCAGGTTCCATCTGCATTTTGAGCAATTTTTCCCAGTATTGATCAAAGAATGTAAAAACATTCCCATTCTCATCATACACTTCCCATGGCTCAAAAAGCAAATCTCCATTATAGCTTTGCACTGCTACGTTGAGCCCAAGAAGTTTTTGCTTAATGTCATGATCACGGACAACTGAAACAGGATCTGCAGCATAATATGAAAGTAGAGTTATATGCTTTAGCAGTAATAAACAAATTTTACCATAGTACAGGCTAAACAACAGAGAAGAAACAATCATTCATCCAAATAACTACAAATAATTTACAGAGTTCCGCTTCCCCCCAGGCAAACAAATGGAACAAAAACTGTATATCATAAACAAAATCTCTTTTCTTACATCTAACTTTGCCTTTATTTTTCTCATTGAAAATCAAAGTAGCCACTACCTTTGTTATCTTACCCACTCATTCATCAAAAATGTTGTAGGCATGCAATCCATTCATGAGTGGGTGCATGACAATCTCATTATACCACCCAATCAGGACATTGTAGCAATATTCATCCAAGAAATTTTCTATCTAATATTACTCCATGAATGAGGAGGATATTTTCACGACCCTTGCATATCTGCCCGCCAAGCTGCTGGATTGGAACGTGTAAACATATCTCTCAAATCAATAGAACATCAAAATCATATATAAATAAATAATCAATACGACAACATAACTCTAATGTCCAATACATGAAAATAAAGAGAATTAAATCCCAATATCCAAAAACCTCAACAGTCGACTAACTAAAACACAACGATCAAATAAATAGTCCATTGACAGAAATCAAAATGCAAACTACAACAAGATCACTGCATCCATGCACCGAGCTGGTCATTATTGCTCCAAAAATAGTGGAATAAAAAAGAATAATCCAAGGAACTAGATTGTCATAAAGCTGCTCAAAAACACAATATGATAATATACAACATATGAAATAAAATTAATAGTTCATAGATATCTCAAAGCTCAACATAATCAAGATCACAATAGATCAACATAACAACTAGATTTCTCAAAATCCCAAAACCATTAAGGTCTCAACACAAGATATCAATAAATCTCTTTGAATATTATTTCCACCACTGTGAACCAAAGGCCATAAAACCTCAACTTTCGATGGAGAATGTTGTGAAGAACTAAGATAATGATCAGGTTTCATATATGGTGAGGAGCCTTTCTTCTGCTACTCCAGCGGCTTCACTGGATACTGCTTCTCAGTCTCTTCCTTTTGGCCGGGTCGGTTCATTGTCGGCTTCCCAGAAGGTGGTCAGGTCTTCTCCTCCTAGTGCTGCTGTTGACGGCCAGGCATAAGCTGAAGTTTTGAATATGGGTAATGCTCACCATCTTTTTCCTGGTTCCCAGGTTAACTTTCATGTGGGGTTTGAGGCATAAATCAACCGTCTTGGTCCTCAATTGTCAAAAAGGAAGGGTCTTTAGGCATCTTGTCTCTTCAATGCTTTTCCCTGCAGAAATCTGATGGTGATATTACAGAAATTACACCGCCTTGTGAGGTGCTTCAACAGGGGGAGGAGGAGGTTTGGGGTGCCACATTAGTTAGGTACTTCTATGAAAACCCCTAAATTTTCAAGTAGTAAATTTTATTGCTCGGAAAATATGGACAGCATTTGAAATAAGTCATGTGGCTGGAAATTATAATGGTTTCTTCTTCTTTCACTTCTCCTCCAAAGAGACGATGGATAATTGTCTGGCGAATGGTCCTTGGGCATTTCTAGGGAGAATCTTATTTCTCCAATGATATAAACTAGGGATGGCATTATCTAAGGAGGAATGTAAAACATTCCCGATTTGGATCAGTTTATTTAATGTGCCTGCGGAGTTTTGGACCCCCTTGGGTCTTAGCTAGATTGCAAGCGCTGTAGGGAAATCGATTCAGCTGGATGCCAGTATTGCTAGAATAAAGCGTATGAGATTCGCCAGAGTATGTGTGGAGGTAGAAGCTACTGCTTCTCTACTTTCAAAAGTTCAATTGAACACGTGTTAAGAAGTGGGGAAACCGCAAATTGTAGGGATGGACATTAATTATCAATGGAAGCCCGTTTAGTGTAGCATTTGCCAGCAGATTAGTCATAGTGATACCCAATGCAAGTTGAAGAGGATATACTGCACTACGGGTTGGCTGCTTCTGGATACCCACTTGCACAAGGCTAAATCAGGTATAAAGGAAATGGTGCATTATTTTGCAGATAACAATTGCCATGCTATGAATGATGTTCTGCCTACTGCCAATGCTTTTGCAGTCCTCCAAGACGGCAATAAAGTGTGCTCCTCAAATGGTCCTTCAGCTGAAGCTTCAGTTTCGGATTCTTCTCCTTGTGAGCAGGAAAGGCTGCCTATCATTGAAACTCCTACAGCTGCTAATGTTGCAATCACTATGCCTCCTGATTCTAATATGCAACCACCGGTGACCTCCATGGAACAGGGTTTATTAGCTAGTAGGTCAAAGGATATTCTTACTTCATTTCAAGCAAGTGCTGTCATAGTTCAAGAGATGGACAGCAGGAACCGGAAGGAGCAGGTGCCAGATCCTGATGGTGAGCAGGGGGGATGGCATTGAAGGCCAGCAGTCCTGTACGGGAAATATTTCCCCATTTCAAGGGGGTTCTACTGTTCAATTTGCGACCTCCAATACTTCCTTATCCTCAACGTTCGAGGTGCCACCAAGCAAGGATAAACCGCTAAAATCAACACTGAAAAAAACCAAAGGAGCCTAAAACAGAAGTTTCCCCTTCTGCTCATCCCCATGATTAGTATCACATGCTAGAATATCTGTAGACTTAATGGCTAAATCAAAGCTCATGAGGTTAGACAATTTATCTGTTCAAGATGCTGCTCCATTGTTAGATTAGTTGAAACAAAAGTTAGAGAGAGTAATACTAAGCGGATAGTCAAGAAATTGATGCCTAGTTGGAATTGGGTTATGAATTATTCGGCAACATCTATAGGCCGTATATGGGTTGGCTGGGATGGAAGAATGATGGATCTGGATATCCTCTCCAAAGAGGATCAATTTATTCACTACAAAGCCCTCAACAAAATTGACCATAAGGTCTTCTATGTTTCCTTTATTTATGGGTCGAATTTGGAGATCGAGCGGCGTGTTCTTTGCAATAGCCTCCGAGTTGTAAGTGATCAAGTTCTTAAGGTGCCGTGGGTCGCTTTGGGGGATTGTAATGCAATTAGATCACCTTCTGAGGGCTTGGGTGGCAACTAGAATGCTAGGAGCTCCATGGATTTGAAACAATGTTTCACTGATTGTGATTTAAATGACGTATATCATGATAGTGCCTTCTATACTTGGAATGATGGAAGAGATGTAGTTGTTCGTGTTTACAAGAAATTGGACATAATTGTTGTAAATGGCACTTGGCTATCGGAGTTCGACACATATAAAGCCTCCTTTCTCCAGGTGAGAATATTGAACCACTCTCTGTGTTCTTTCCCTAGCAGCCATGGAACGGTCGAGGAAAAGTATGTTTAGATTTAACAATTTTCTCACCAAATATCAGCAATTCCTCCATGTTGTTCGGGAGGCCTAGCAGGGTGAGATGCAAGGTGTTCTGATATACCATCTTATAGCCAAGTTGAGGAACGCACAAAAACTTTTAAAAAGTCTGAATGCCCAACTTGGTGTTCTTTTGGAAGATATAGTCAAATTGTGAAAGGCGTTGGAAGAATATCTAAAGGCTACTTTTCATCATCCAAATAGAGTGGGAGCTTATTAGGAGGCGAAATGCAAAACTGCCTACCGTCGTGCCTTAGGACAAGAACTTGATTTTATTCAGCAAAAGGCTAAGATCAAATGGCTTCAGGAGGGTGACCAATGCACCAAGTTCTTCTGTTCAGTCGCAAGGAATTGTAAGCGCAATAAGATCCTCCCTTGGTTAAAGAGGATGACACATCTACTAGTAGTCTGGGTGAGATCCAACAATTAATAGTCACCCACTTTATGCGAATTCTTGGGACAGGTCGTGCTGATGCTCCCTGTTGACAAAGAAAGACTTCACCCGTTCATCCTGCATACTATTCCTGATAACCTTCGAGAGTCTTTTTGTTGCCCAGTGAGTGGTGAGGAGGTTTGGCAATCTTTGTCTTCCATAGGTGATCTCAAAGCACCCAGTCCGGATGGGTTCTCATCGAAATTCTTTAAAGAGGCATGGCATGTTATGATCCTTCAATTATTGAGGCAGTTTAGGACTTTTTTTAGCATGGGAAGCTCATCAAATAAGTCAATGCTACCATCATTAGTTTGATTCCAAAGGTGACGTCCCCCTCCAAGAAATCAGACTTTAAGCCTATTTCGTACTACAGTGTTATCTACAAAATTATTTTAAAGATTATAGCCAACCATATCAAACTTACACTCTCATATTTGGTCGATCGCCACCAAACTGCCTTTGTGGCAGAATGGCATATTGGTGACGATATTCTACTCGCTCAAGAACTGCTTCATAAGTATCACTCTGGCAAGAGTATTCTCAAGTGTGTTATAAAGGTGGACCTAATAAAAGTGTATGATTCGGTCTAATGGAATTTTCTAATTGCTACTTTGAAATTAATGGGCTTCCCCCCCAAATGGTCATTTGGATTTATCAATGCATTACCCCCACAACCTTCTCTATTAACATAAATGGAGAATCAATTGGCTTCTTTAAGAGAGTAAAGGGACTTAGGATGATCCACTATCGTCATACCTCTTTGTGCTGAATATAAAAGTACTTTATGGAATCATTAAGATGAAGGCTCGTCAAAATAGCAACTTTAAATACCATTGAAAATATGATCGAACCTATACAGTGATGCTTGCCTTAGCGGATGATCTACTTCTCTTCTCCAGGGCGGATGCAAATTTTGTAAGATTGCTCCATGGCTGCCTTAAGGAATTTAAATTGCTTTTGGGGCTTTCAACAAACAAAGATAAAAGCGAATTGTTTATATATTCCACAGATGATAACACCGTACAGGATATCAAAGATATTATGAACTACAAACAAGGGCAGCTCTCGATGTGATATTTGGGCGTCTCACTCATTACCACTCAACTCTCACATAAAAATTGTAAACCCTTTCTGGACAAAGTGGTAAGGAGGGTGACCTCTTGAAAGAACAGGTGATTGTCCTTTGGCAGTCAGTTCTAACTCATCTCTTCCATTCTATCAACAATTCAACTCTATTGAGTTTTGATCTTTATATTACCTAAAGCTATGTTGAAGAAGATAGAATGTTACATTCACCGATTCCTTTGGCATAGATCAATAGAAGGAAAAATTGCAGCAAAGGTAGCATGAGAGGACGTTTGTACTTCAAAGGAAAAATTGCAGCAAAGGTGGCTAGGTGCTAAAAAACCTCTTCGCTTCTAATAAAGAATTAATACGCCATCTTCTATTGAGAGTCATCACCAAAGATCCTGCTTCAGTGTAGTCTTTCATGGATTCACACCTATCGAATAAAAGACAGATACATATGGACCATCAAAGTTCCTGACTCATCGACATAGAGTTGAAAGAAGATTATGAAGTAGCGCCTTACTCTTCGGCACAGGATGCGCCATCACATTGAAGATGGTGCTGGGAGTTTTCCATGGACTGACAATTGGCACCTGTTGGGGCTACTATGCGATAGATACTCGAAAAGACTAATGACTGTTACTAGATTATCCCAGGACGCTAAAGTTCAAGATATCATTAGTAATGGAATGTGGAAGTGGCCCAATAAGTTCGATGTGGAAGTGGCTAGCATTTTGGATAACATGCCAAATTACTATCCGAACGCATCCCATCAAGATGAGATCAAATGGTGTAATGGTCAAGCTAGTGTTTTCACAGTGAAATCATCCTACAAGATACTCCAAGATTGCAATGACAAAGTGGTGTGAGGCTATGTTGTTTGGGGCCCCCAACATATCCCGACATATGTCTTTATTCTATGGTTGGCTATTCAAAAGAGTTTAAGAACTTTGAACCATATAAGCACCTTCATTCAACAACCTAATGCGTATATACTTTACAGTAATAGGACTGAAAGCCATGATCACCTATTTTTCAAATGCCTCTTTTCAAATCGTGTGTGGAGGATGATGTGTCACCATACAGGAACTAGTTGGCCATACAACGACTGAAACTCAAACATAACATGGACAGCTCTCAAATGGAAGGGAATGAGCGTCAAAGTATACTCCCTTTGGCTCACACAAGCAGTTACAATGTACTTTATTAGACGAGCACAATCAGTGAACTTTCCAATACTCTTTACCGAGGGATGAAACACAGCTAGTCAATCTGATCAGAGCTACAGTTAGACACAAGCTAGAAACGACTTCCATTAGGCGGAATTAGTGCAACTGATCCATCATAACAAGATGGAGTCTTCCTTTAACATGTATTAGTCAAAATTAAATTTGATTCTATCTATTTTTTGTTTTGTTTGTATGGTTGTATTGTGAAGATCGGGATATACTATAACTTATATGCTCTAATTCCAGGATTTAGAATATAGATTATGTAAATTCTTTCATCTCAATATACACATAACTTACCAAAAAAACAAAAAAGAACCAAAGGCCAATGAATTTATACCTCCATTAGTTAGGTAAATCACACGAGACTACTTTTACCACTCTTTGAGTTACACCTAAAGGATCTCTGGCATCAATAGCTTGACATGTCACCATCCTTGCTACTCTTGTTATCCTCGACATCCTCAATTCAGACTCCTCACTACTATCCTTGTCACTATCAAGAGGATCCTTAGCATTGTGGTCAAACACTTCCTTTGCCTTTCCATAGTAATAAGTTTTTCTATGGCTAACATGCTATAACATCTATCTCAAGGGTGCAACCTCTCCCCTCTTATCTCACAACATCTACACAATGGTTACACAAAGGAAATAAGCATCTCACAATCGGAACAAAACCAAAATCTCATAACTACCATAACGGAATTGGAATCGGATGAATGTGGACTATTACAAGGTTTAACGAAGTCCATATATTTGGATACCTTAATGTTTTCTCATACCTTCTTTTACTTATCTATAAAATAAGAACAAGATATCGAACTTCATAAGATCAAATATCAAACTTCATAAGACCACAACAAATAATTTTTGGTGCTTATACCCTCATATTCTATTCTATTTTCTCACAAGTCGTCCACCACATTCTCCAAGAGAATATCAATAATCACGAAGATAAATAATACAAAACAATATGAGAAATAATAAAAACAATGACATCAAATAAAAAAAATTGTATAACCAAAATTAATGAATAATAATCAAGGATCAATAGAGAAATATACCTGACAAACACCAAAGTACTCCTCAATCAACCACCTCTCACCATTAATCATCAAAAATCCTCTAGGAACTCAATATAACTCTAAGCATTCCTAAATCTCAAAACTTATGTTGCATCACGTCACACAAGCTGTGGATCTATCATACGAAAGTTGCCTTAAACATCACTATTTTGGATTCCGGTGTTAGAATGGTACTCTCATGCCGACTCAAAAGCCACTATCCAGAAGCGATTAGGAAGTGATTTCACCACATGCAAATTCATAATATCATCAATAAGACCGTATGCCATCACAAGATGGGTACAACCAAAAATCTTATGTCCTTAATCCCACATGCAACATACTAATATTAACCATCCAAGAAGAGCATTTGAACAGCATTTAAATGCTATCCTAATATTTTCCAACACAAAAATATTTTCACCTCAAATTATTTTCCAAAAACCCTTTTAATATCAGGCCAATGTGTGTGTGTGTGTGTGTGTGTATATATGCTCCTCCAAAATTATTTTACAATAAAAAAAATATTAGCCTTAAAAATATCCCTATAACCAGCACATAATCCATTAATGATATACTCCAATTTATATTTCACTAAAAATACCAGCTTCTAAAACATATCCACATAAGCCAACCCAACTTAATATAGTCAACCATATAAATTTAAGTCCACATAATAATTTAATTTTTATGGACCAGTAAAAAAAATTAAATTAACCAACCATGCTCAAATATACCACAAACCAGAAATGAAATGCTAGGATATTACACATATAATACAATTCCAACTTTGTAGTAGTAGTGGAGTCTTTAGAAAGCAAGAGGGAACAACAAACCAGGCCATAGAAAAAGTATGAGAGGGACAATCATATCCACAAGAATCCTACTGGGTCCACCGCAGCAAAGGGCTCTCTTAGTGCAAAAATCAGCAGGGAGAGCAAGCAATAGATAATTGTCATCCATAGAACAATGATGAACTGAATTCTGTAACAAATGATTATCACAAGGTTCTTAAAATCTTTCCCCTTTCAAGGAAGACTGGCTCATTCAAATGCTGCTTATAATTAAACTAAAATGAACAATTTTATTTGAGTTTTCTGTAAAATTTGTTCTGCTTGAATATTTTATTGCATTCTGCTTGATTATTAAACAAGCAAAACAACTAAACAAATGAAAATTCTAACAAACTAGAAACGAAAGACAGTGACAATGAGGACACCACAAGGTTCATTGATAAGTTATTTCCTCACAGTTTTTTATTTTTTTATTTTTCTGTTTTCATAGCACAGGAGCAGGGTTCATCCTCTCCTCCGTTCAACATGTTAGTCTGCCAGTATATGAGGAGCAGATAATAATTTTAGCTGCAAGCTATCTTAATACTCGCCCTGCATAATCACGCATGTGTCAGCTTAAAGAAAGCATTTGGAAAACAAGGCTTGGAAATCGGGTGTTACTGATCGAAGGGGACAACCCTGCAGGACTTGTACCTCAAAGGTACCCCATGCCCCCTAGCCATTTATGAAATAATTATTTGGATTACAAAATATAACTATATATTATAAAATAAGTCTTTTTAATATGTTGTTTTATGAAATGTTAAAATATCAAAATACTCATATTATGAAAAAACTCATTTAAAAATATAATCATTACTATATTTTTTAGAATTTCTTAAATAATGCAAAGTAAGGGCCGTTGGATTTTTTATCAATAGTCATGAGGGTGCAGGGTAGCACCCCATGC
>JAOVVI020009685.1:0-13456 GCA_028571085.2 Nepenthes alata
GACAATCATAATTCATTTTTTAGTCTGCTCAAAATATATTAGTTAAACTATCTTCGTTATGTAATTGTATATTATTAAAACAGTACAGTTATTCAATTTTATAGTTTAGAGGTAAGACAATATTGTCCATGCCTCACCATTCTCTATACCCCATTATCTCCTTGTATGAAAGTATGACTTTTGGTCATTTGTTGTATACTCGACATTACTCCTACCTCTAGCCTCTACAATAACAAGTTCGTAAGCCTCAAGCTGTCTTAGACTCACATCATATGAAATATCATTTAGATGGTCTAAGACTTATGAAAATTCCATCTATAATCTAAGTATATGTCTAGTTTTAAGATATTCAAGTTCATAATTGCATTCTTTAATAAATTTTTTGACATTTATTTTTCAAATCTCCCTAATAAAATACAACCCAACATAGCTAAACAATAACATCAGATTTCTCACCATTGTTGTGAATTTTCAAACTGTCTTTTGTCAGGCTGGCTTGTTCTCATTTTTGAATAGCAAACACCCATATAAATTATTACCTTATCAGTTTTAGATTTTTGTATTGAATATGTTCCTTGCAAACCCCATTCAGTGTCCATAATGCTTTCAAAACTCTGAAACAATATATCTATCTCTTTCTCTAAATGTAAAGAAACTTCTCCTTTCTCTGTCTTTATCCTCAATATTACTATTCCAGAGGCTATGCGGGGTTCAATTTTATAAAAATAAAAATAAAAAAACCATTGTTTTGGGATAAATCTTAGTCCTCTAATATTGTTTCTATTCTTTGGGAACTATTACTGTTAAGTTTTGGTTACTTCCTTATAGATAACTTAACAAACAAAAAGTTATCTGAGGATTATAGTGTTCGCGAGCGTGAAATACGCATGGTGAGCGGCCGAAAGAAGCCAACTGGCTAACTAGAGGCCGGCAAGCTAAGGGCTGACTGGCTATTGACCAACGAGCTCGACTGGCTGGACTACAGGATGAAGGCGACCGGTCTACAAGACGAGGGCGACAAGGCTGCTGGTTCGAAGGTAACCAAACTTCTTATATTTAAGGATAATCAGCTGCCAAAATGAAGAAAGGCGTGAACTCGTTGCGCAGGAAAATAAGTGAGCAGATGAACAAGTGTAACAAATCACCTGTAAAGTCCAGAATAAATGATCGACTTGTAGAGTATATGACCAGCTTGCAAAGTAGGTGTTGCAGGTGAGGAGATACATCTTCATATATATCGTTGCTACTCTAGCAAGTGAAGATGAGTGGAGACAAAGTGGGAAACTGAGACTTCGCCGCTACACTTGTAAAATCTGATAGCAGAGAATGCCACTAGTGAGAAAGAAAAAGAGAATAAGAGAAAAAATAGAGAAGGAGAGTTCTCTTGCAGTGGAGTATCTTACTTTGTCTCGAATCGGTTGTTGGTACTCTATCTTGGGAATTTGTATAACTAAATTTTTATATAGTAGAGATTTTTTAAAGTTTGTTCCGTAATTTTTCACTTAGTTAAAAAGAACTTTTCACATTAAAAATTAATTTATATTATTTATTCCTTGTGCCTACAATTTTGATTGCTCACGACCGACAAAAAATTTGAGTGTTATTCTGCTATGCTAAGTGGTGTGTATTTGGGGTGAACCCAACAAGTAATATCAAAGAGAGATAGTAACATTTCATTTGATGGCCTTGACATTGTGAAATTTATTGTTTTATGTGAAGCAATTTAATATATAAAATAATTTCATCCTTTGATAAGAAATAGTAATGAATATTTTAACCCGAGAAGGAATGCCAAAAATACTTCATAGGAAATGAGACAAGTCGGAAAATATGATAGAGGAGGAGTGGTAAGATATGATAGATTTTATTAATTGTATGATCAAGTTTCATTTTACGAATAATATTTTTCAGGAAGTCATTGACTTGTTGGATTTAATGGAGGTATGGGAGAAGCTTAAGAGATGGTATAAGTTTAAATTCCTAATTGCATGTTAAGAAGCTATTCCACGGCTTTTGGTTGTCCGAAGGGAAAAATTTTGAGAAGCGCTTGGACAAGTTCAATAGGATTTTGACGTAAATATCGGCACTTGATGAGAAGATTGAGCAAGACAGGGTGTTAATGTTGCTGGCCTTTCTGGCGGCCTCTTATGATCATATTGTCACGACACTACTGTTCGGGAAGGACACGCTCAAGTTGGATGAGATCATTACTTTCCTACTTATGAATGAGTTAAGATGGAGGAAAAGTGTTGAGGATTCAATGGAGTCGAGTCTCCTTATAGCCATCAGCAATAGGGGACATGGAAGGCTAAGGGCACAAGGCGACAAACTAGAGAGAAGAAATGGTCGGCCCAAGTTTCAGGATATTGAGTACTTTCACTGTGGTAAGAAGGGCCACTTTAAGCGGGATTGCCCAATGAGGAAGTAGGAGAAGGAGGGGAGAAGCGAGCATGAAGAGAAGAGGGATCATGATGATGATCGGATTTCTATCGCTTTCTGCGAAGACCTTTAGATTGTCCACCTAGGGAAGATATGGAGCTTTCCGAGCCAGGGGACAGATTGAATGATGGATAGTGGCGCCTCACAACATGTAACATCGAGAAAGTTTCACTTCACAAAGTATACGCCCAGATACCGCGAGGTATTGAAGATGAGAAACAGTGGTTCGTTTAGAGTTGGTATCGAAGCTATTTGCTTGCATACAAGTAGTGGGACGAAACTTCTGTTGAAGGGTGTTAGACATGCTCCGAATTTGAGATTGAATGTGATTTTAATTTGAAAGTTTAAAAAAGATGGCTTCAGCACGATGCTCGAAAATAGCTAGTGAAAACTCACCAGAGGCACCTCCGCTGTGGCAAGGGGAAGCAAGCACTCAAGTTTGTACTTGATAGAAGTTTTGGTTGCCACGGATAATGTCAAGGTGATCAATTGAGGCATTGGTCAATGTGGTAGGAAGAGGAGACCAAAGTGGAGTGTAAGGGGAATGATTCCACCGTAGAGTAGAAGCCGAAGGGGAATGAGACTACTCTAGGTTCAGTGGAGTAGAAAAAGGTATCATTCAGGCTTACAAAAACCGATGCTATGATCCAAATTGAAGAGAAGCTACCGAAGGAGAGGCGATGACGGTCACCGGTTAAAGGTAAAGGGTCTCCCCCACAAGGTCGTGAGGAGAAATTTGTTGACATTTGATCACTTTCTTATGAGTAACTCAATAAATAAAAAGTTATCGGAGGAACGAAATATTTACGTATGCGAAGTGCGCGCGGTGAGCGGTCGAAGGAAGCCAGCTGGTTAACTAGCTTAGGGCCGGCCGGCTTGCTGGCTGAAATAGATTGGCTAGCTGTAGGCTGGCCGAGTGTTGGCCAAAGATGTCAGCTTGTTTACTGGCCAAAGAGGCAGCCGACAGGGAGGTGGCTGACTAAACAGCAGGGGCTGACTCGCGAGACTGTAGGACCAAGACGACCATTCTGCAAGACGAGGGTGACCGAATTGCTGGTTCGAAGGCAACCAAACTACTTATATGGAAGGATAACTGAGTACCGAAATGAAATAAGGTGTGAACTCATTACGCAGGAAAATGAGTAAGTGTAACAAATCACCTATAAAGTCTAAAGTAGGTACCGACTTACAGAGTATGTGACCCACTTGCAAAGTAGGTGTCGCAGGTAGGGAGATACATTTGTATATATATCGTTGCTACTTTGGCATTAGAAGATGAGCGGAGACGATGTGCGAACGTGAGATTTTGATGCTACACTTGTAAAATCTAAAAGTAGAAAGCACCACGAGTGAAAAAGAAGAGAAGAAAAAGAGAAAAAAAGAAAGAATGGGAGTTCTTTTACTCTTTCTCGAGTCAGTTGCTAGCACTTTGTTTTGAGGATCTGTATAACCAAATTTTACATAGTGATGGTTTTTCAGAGTTTATTTTGTGATTTTTTTCTTTTGTTAAAAAGAATTTTTTACGTTAAAAATTATTGTACATTATTTATTTCTTGTACTCATAATGTGGTAGTTGTCGGCTAACAAGGGGCTCGTGTATTATTCTACTGCGTCGGGTGCAGTGTATCCTCGGCGAACCCCAATAATTACTCTACTAACATTGTTTATCACTATGAACAATGAAAATAAATGAACATTTTATTTTTTTTCCTCAATGCTTTGGTGTTTTATTGAAAATAAACAAAAATAAATAGATTTTACAATGTAGGATGAGATTTAGATAAAAATACATTGGTGTTCCTAATTCATTCATAAAAGAATATTTGAAAAAATCTTCACTGCTTTGATAAAAGAATTCTGATAGATATAGTCAGAAATGGACTGACCCGATACTCAGTTGAATAAGATGTCCAAATGTCAATGGTTCAACACAAAATGCCATAGAATTTATTAAGCAATAACGCTCGAACACCTGAATCAAATGGCAAAGTGTGAATAGTCAGGTATTAAAGAATTATAATAAGTGACCGAAATAATGATATACTTGAAAGTTAGATAGTCCTATCATTAAATTGGGTCGGCCATTACACACTCCCAATAATGCCTCCCAATGCTGATCCAAGGTAACGTCATCTACACACATCGATCTCAGATGTCGATTACCTAAATAATATCTCTGGCTATATATAAAACATTTCCCAAGAAAGAAGGGAGTACACAAAAGGTGTTTAACCCTTCAAATATACATTTATTTTTATCATCTTTCATTCCCTATATTTTCTTCATCAAAATCTTTCCAAATCTATGAGAAAGATCACTGATTTGTGCATCACATGATATATCGGGGAGCAAGTCCTGTATACCTCTGACCTTCAATTTATTTTGTTATGATGTGCATGATCCTAATTTATAATTATGAAGGTTAAACTCATTTGTATTTAAATATTTAAGTAAAATAATATACTTTCTAATTGATATGATAATTTAAATTTTAAAAATATATTAAATTCAAAACAAAATCTTTAGGAATTTGAAACAGAACTACAATCCCCAATGAACCCCAACAAATTTACAGTGAAGAACCAAATTTTAAATTTTAAAATATAAGTGAACCTACCAGCAAAAATAAAAATAAAATTCAATACCTGTATTGAAACTAGAAGCTCCTCCTACGCGACTACGCCGGTTGTCAGCTCATAGCCAGCTGCTCTCAATCCTTGTCGCTGCCGCTCTCAGCCACTTTTGCAACTCGACGAAGCCACTCTAAGCCAACCGCTCTTAGCCCATGTCGCCGCCGCTTTCAGCCTCACCTATAGCTTGACGGAACCGCGCTCAGCCCCCGTCGTCTTTAGCGTTGCAGCGCCCGTGATCCCCGAGGACTCGGCGCCACACCATCTCAGCCAGCTGTCACCACCAACTTCTCTGCAAATTCCAGAACCTTCGAAGGGCCAAAGCCTCAGCGAGGTGCTGCAGCGGAACACTCAGCACTGTGTCCCTCAAATATTATAATGGGCTAGTTGCCCCCACCTAATAAATCTAGAACCTTCTACACCACATAAATATATATTTTTTTTCTCAAATGCCCGAAGCTTCCTCCTATTTATTAGCCTCAAGCACTCACTTTAATCTTTGATTGGGCATTGACAAACACTCGAGCTCGCTTACCAGTAACTGCTAAAAGACCATCCATGAACTCTGCGCAAAACGGACGAAAAAAATGAACAGAGTGCCACTATTGAAGAAAATATCCCGCCAGAAAAATCTGTGTTCGCGTTATTTTTTCAGGATTTTTGATTTTTGTAATTCCAAAATTCTTCTATATATGTTCCCTGACTGTCTTCTTGCGATCAATTTCGGTCTCTGTTTTCTCCCACCCTATCAAATTCTCTGATTTCCTCTGCTCTATGGGTTTTCTTTATGTTCTGTTTTTTGGGTTCTTCGGGACTTGACGGCATTCTCAATTGACGGATCCACATTCATTTCTCTAGTTCTTAGCTGGGTTTGAGTCGATTCTGTCATACCTTCAGCGTCAAGTGCATGTGAATCTCCTGTGTTTCCCTCTGTTTTCCTTGCTCTGTTTAAGCTTGAGCTTTCTTGGCATTCGGAATTTGCAATCGCGACGTTCAATTTGATAAATTTCTCATCTGGGTTGTTTCCACTTCGATCATATTGCTCACATTGTATCAGAATCTCGGACCATTTGTTTTAATTCAACCATTTTATTGATTCCAGCAAGAAGTAGAACAGAGAGCCATTGAAATTAGAGCGGCAGTTTTAGATTGCAGTACCGATGAATCCTTCGTACCCTGCCAAAGAGGAGTTTGCAGAGCCAAGCTCACAGGCGTCCGACGAAATACCGGGGATGTTTCCTGCGCCGCAGCCAATGGAGGGTCTTCATGACGTCGGGCCACCGCCATTTTTGAACAAGACATACGAAGTGGTGGATGATCCGACGACTGATCTCGTTGTTTCGTGGAGCAGAGGAGGCCATAGCTTTGTTGTTTGGGATCCTTATGCTTTTTCCACTAATCTTCTGCCTCGATACTTCAAGCACAGCAATTTCTCCAGCTTTGTCAGGCAGCTCAATACTTATGTAAGTTTTACCTTGCAGAACTTACTGTAATTTTCTACTCTTATCTTCTCCAAAGCTATTCATTTATCGCCTTTTGAATTTAGAGCATGAATTTTGTTAATATTCTTGTTTCACAGTACTATTATTATAGGAGAATTTCCTCTGACCCCCCTCTCCCCCCTCCCCACCCCACACCAAAAAACAAAAAACTAAAAACAAAAAACAAAGAACAAAGAACAAAACAAAACAGAAAAACAAATTCATTTTTTTTTTATTCCTCCCTCTTTTTTAATTCTGTCAAGTTATTCTGTGATTCTTTTTTTAAACAAATTTTCATTGGATTCACAAATGTGTGTGTCTTCCCAATCCTCTTGATCTTCTCAATTTGTAACTGGTCATATTCACTTACAGTTTTATATTGGTTCGTTTTCCATCATATGTAATTTTTGCATTTATATGATTTTGCTTAAACTAGATTTGCTAATAATAATGCTTAAAAAAGCGTGATTTTGCTTAAATAAGATTTGATGTGATGCTTAAATCTCATTATATGTGATTTGGGTCTCAGGGATTCAGAAAGATTGACCCAGACAGATGGGAATTCGCCAACGAAGAGTTTCTCAGGGGACAAAGGCAGCTGCTAAAGAACATCAAGAGAAGAAGAGCTCCTCCTCACCCACTTACTCTTCAAGATGGCATCGATCCCTGCGTCGAAGTAGGCCGATTCGGACTCGATGCGGAGATCGACCGGCTGCGGCGCGACAAACAGGTGCTGATGACGGAGTTAGTGAAGTTGAGGCAGCAGCAGCAGAGCACCCGAGCGCAGCTGCAAGGGATGGAACAGAGGCTCCACGGCGCGGAGATGAAGCAACAGCAAATGATGAACTTCTTAGCGAGGGCGATGCAAAACCCTGCTTTCCTTCAGCAGCTAGCCCAACACAAGGAGAAGAGGAAGGAGCTCGAAGAAGCTTTGAGCAAGAAAAGGAGGCGGCTGATCGACCAGGGCCCCGGCGGAAGCAGCCACCGAGGCGGCGAATCGAGCCAATCAGTGGTGGGATTTGGCCCCGTTAAGGTCGAGCCGCCGGATCTCGAAGATCGATTCGGTGGAGCGGTCGAGATGTCCGAGCTTGAGGCGCTCGCGTTGGAAATGCAAGGGTTTGGTCGAGTTTGGAATGACCCCGATGAGGAAGAAGAGGGGCTCGAAAGCCGTGGTAAAGAGCTCGACGATGAATTCTGGGAAGAACTACTGAACCAGAGGTTCAGGGATTCCGGCAAGGAAGACGACGAAGAGGAGGACGTGAACGTTTTAGCCGATCGGTTGGGTTACCTGGGATCGAATGCAAAGTAGAATCGGCAAGGAAAACGATTCGGATTTCCCCTTGAACTCTTCTGATGATCGACATTTTAGGGTTTAGGATTTGACTCAGAGATTGTTTTCGATCGATTTCGATTACATTTCGCCTTTTGCCATGCTCGTTCATGGCCGCCATTGATGACAGTTGTCGACAGGACAGTCCATCAAAGCAATCTATCCTTGTTTTGTCTATTAATTTAATTTTTATTTTTTTCACCAATCAAGCAATTTATTAATTTTTTTACCAATAAATAAATAAATATTTTTTTTTGGGGGTATTATTATCTTGCAGATATTTTTGTGTCATGCCACCTGTCACTTGCAGCAGCTGCCGACCTTGTACCAGCCTTTTTCACAGCCGTATATATTTGTCTCCTTCTATAATTTGATGCATCACCCATTAAAATATTTCTAAATTTTTACATGTAGAATTTTATTTTATTTTTTTAAAACCCTAATAGATTTATACATTTAGAATGAGTTATATATAAGTTATAAGTGTATTATTAAGAATTTATTCTGATAAAATTTTAAAATTATTGTGTCTCGAGTCTCCGGTTATTGTACGGATTATGGAGTCTTCTAATCTTTCGTTGCGGGTCGATCTGGATCAAGTTCGGCCTCCATCGCTGATAATCAAGAACTTGCACAACACGAACTACAAATAAGAGATCAGAGGACAACGGGGGACTATCTCCCGTTGACACTCCGACGCTCAAATCAGAAATTTTCCGCAATAAATAGAGGAATGTATGTTTAAAGGTAAACGTGGTGAAAATACAAATATGCAACGATGAGGGGAATGATGTGTTTGGAAGCTTGAGCTCCGTGAATGCGCCCGGCAAAGGGGCGGCTTACCTGTACGCCTGCATAGGACGGCTTAGAGGTGCGCCCGCGGAGGGCTGCTTATAGGTGCGCCTGGCAGAGGGATGACTTATAGGTGCGCCTGGCAGAGGGATGACTTATAGGTGCGCCCGCAGAGGGCGGCTTGGAGGTGCACCCAACAGAGAAGCGATATGGAGGTGCGCTTGGTAGAGGGACGGCTTAGAGTGCGCCAAGTAGAGGGCGACTTATAGTTGCGCTCGTGGAGGGTGGCTTGGAGTGTGCCCGGTAGAAGAGCGGCTCATAGGTGCGCTCGGCAGATGGACGACTTAGAGGAGAATGACTAAGTTGTACTAGTAAGTAAACATTCTAGTTACCTGAGTAGAGGGTTAACTCTTAGACAGCAAGCTCCTGACTCCGGGATGGAGGGATTGTGACTCCTAAATGAAGGGCTAAAGACCTCCTGGCCGACAGAGGGCTGAGGGCCTCCGGACGGCGGAGGGTTGATGGCCTCCGGACGGGAGGAGGGCTGAGGGCCTCCTGGTGGCGTAGGGTCGATGGGCTCCGTGTCTCCTAGAATGAGGAGAGCTCCGTGCCTCCTGGATGGAGGATTGAGAGCCTCCGGACAGGAGGAGGGCTGAGAGTCTCCTAGCGGCATAGGGTCGAGGGGCTCCGAACTAGATGAGGGCTTAGGGCCTCCAAACGGAAGAAGGGCTGAAAGCCTCCTGGTGGCAGAGGGCCAAGAGCCTCTGGACCGGAGGAGAGATGAGGGCCTCCTGGCAGGCGGAGGGATGAGGGCCTCCTAACTGATAAAAGGATGATGGCCTCTGGACAGGAGGAGGGGCGGAGGGCCTCCTGGCGGCAGAGGTCCGACGGCCTCCAAACGAGAGGACTAAAAATCTCAAGAACTGGAGGTGGCCGAGGGGCCCCAGATGGGCGAAGATCTAGGGGCCTCCTGGATGAGAGGAGAGTCGGGAGTCTCCTGTCCGTCAGTTTACTCTCATTGAAGATCAACTAGCAACGGCTATACCATACCATTCTCCGAGCCATATGGAGCTTCTTCGAGTTTCTCAAACTTGTCTTTCAATACTTGACGATTCTTACTTTCTTAGTGGAATCTACAGACGCACTATTCTTCCAAAAATAATGTGAAACTTTTACTTTGAAAGAATTATATTGAATTGTGGGCTTGCTGCGGGGCCTGACCTATTGACCCATGGTTATTAGACCCATCAAAAATTAAAAAATTGGCTTTCTGAATGGTTTAAATAGTCTAACTCTAAGATAATTTTATTAAGATTATTCTTATAAATAAGTCTTAAATCTTAATTGATGGCTCTAATTTTTATAGGAAGGATATTTAAAAACTCAAGATAATTTAAAAATCCAAACAACTACTAGGGTTTATGCACAAGCCTCCATTACCCCCACTCTCTCACGGGTGTTGCGGCAAGCATCTGTCTTAATTTTGTGTCATTGATCGGTAGAGGAAGTACATACCTTAAGCCTTCTGGTCTCGAGGTTGACTTGAAGAAGTGTGCTAATGAGGCTTGTCGAATTAAGCTATGCTCCATCTTGAGGTTGTTGTGCCACGTGCTAGAGGCATTGTGATTCTGTAACATCCTGATAATTCGAATTCGAGCTAATTAGATTTTTAATCGTTGAAGGTCTTTAATCATAGCAATAACTATGAAGATAAAATCGTATTAGACTGATAAATTACAGGTAAGTATGGGTTAATTTTATAAAAATCTTAAAAAAGTTATATTCGTAAATATTTTAGGATGGTATTTTTGATATTTTATTTTATTAAATAGTTACCTTTTAAATGATAGATTAAACAATATATGCGTGATTAAAATTAAAAAATAAACTTATTAAGATACTAAACTTTATAAAGATTTACCTAAACCCTAATTTCTCTTTAAAAACCTCAAAACACCCCTTAAGCCCTACTTCGATGCGCCCCCTCCTAATTAAACCCTTCATTCGGTTGCCTCCCCCCCTCTTGTAACTAATTTTATCCTAATTAGTCGAGGTTTAGCTTTCTCTTGCTATATTTGATGTGACTGATCTTCTGCCGATTGCCCGGCATGTTACTTCCTCCTGAATTAGTGCCAAATGCCGGGTTGGAGTGCTTACTTGCTTGTCATGCTTGAAGCTGTTTATCTGTGACTAGAGTGGTTCTGTTGGGGTGGCGCTTCTTTGAGGTTTCGCATTAGGTTGGCTTGGTTGCTGGTTTTTGGCGTATGTTTCTTTTTATTTGTTTCATTTTTTTTTCTTTGGAGATATGTTTCAATGTGCTCGGGGTATACCCCAACGTCTTTATTCTTTTTTCAAGTTGGTAAAACACTTAAAAATGAAATATCGAATTTGTAATCTTTTATTTTTTCAATTCAATTTACTTAATTATCAAAAAAAAATTTATCCTAATTAGAGAGAGCTTCATTCGATCGTGAAAATAGAGAAGAGAAACAAAGGAAAGAAACTCTTCCACACTCCTAACCTTCTGACCCCCTTGGTGATGGTTCTTTAAGGATTCGTCTGTGGAAGTGTTGTTGGTGATCGTTCATGGTAAAGGCTTGTTATTTCATGTATCTAGAGCAAAGTAGAAATGCCTCTCTTCTTTAGATATTCTTCTGAAATGAAGTATAGATGATGTATAATGAACTTTATGATCGTTTGAATCATTTTACATCAATTTTGAGGTAACATTTGACCGATGTTCAAGCCAAATATTCAAATGTTGCACTATAATTTGGCCAGCATTTGAATAGCATTTGAAAGTCGTAATGGTAAATGCTAGATTTACTTGTTTCTCACATAAGTTTTGGTTATTTCAAGTTTTTATGCATCATATGATTATATTAAACTTGTTAATGAGAATTCTAGGGTAGAGATTTTTTAATATTGTCATTTTAATACTTGTCTTTTATAAATCATTGGATTTATAGAATATTTGACTCATTGTATAACCAACGTGCAACGCCACATTTGAAGGCCAAAGATCTTAAATCTCGCAGAAAAATAATGCCATTCATAATACTAAGAGCCAACATTCGACTAATGTGCGATGCAGTATTGAATGTCAACCATATTTTAGGGCAAATTTGAGTTTTGGGAATATCTATAGACTATAGACCCTATAGGATGTATTTTTCATCAATTTATGGCTTTAGTGAATTAGATCGAGGGTTAGAGTATTAAGTAGACTACACAGTAGAGTTATATTTCAATGTATGGGTCACACTATGTGGCGTTCGAATGTCAAAAGATCAAATTACTTGTACGTACTAAAGTTTTGGCATTGGTGCTAAGATGATTAATCTAACATTACTTTTCAAAGTTTAAAGCAGTGGTGCGTCCGATTGAGGTGCCACATGAAGAGTATTTAGTATATTCTGAGGTATTCAGTTATCCTTTCTTAATAACTTCTCCTTTACGTAATCTTAGGATGCTTGGGTCATTTTAGTAAATCATGAGTGGGCAAATGAGATCATTGAAAATAGTACGATATCTATGGTTGTTTGATATTTAATTTATATCTTGTTGAATTGAGATTTATTTCTTATAGGGATACTTATAGTCATCAATTATCATATAGCATAATATTGATGAATATCACAGCGTGAAATACCAAATATTAAGCATGCAAGAATGGAATTTAAAAGAATAATTCCTATACCCGTTGAGTAAGAGAATGCCGATTGATCAGTCAAAAAATTGAGAGGACAAAGATAACAGGCACACAAATACACGACAAAGAAATATGATAGAGAATTGAAAGATATACAATTTTACGTAAAAAAAATTCTCTTCTAAATAAGAGAAATATACAAATTTACAAATAATTTTACTATATAAATATTTGTTATAAAAATCATTTGACTATACAAATTCTTGGAGAGTTGAGAACAGAGTAAGAGCAAAGTACAACAGTAAAATGGCTATTCCTTGTGTTATCCCTTTGTTTTCTCTTTCTCAATTCTCTATACTCTACCGCACTCAATAAACATATGTACATATATAGGCCGGGGAACCACTTATTTAGTAGGCAGGTTGAGTCACAGTAAAACCTTCCATCTCTCTGTAAAACGTTATTCTGCCGAGAGCAGTTGACCTGTTTTGCAAGTCGGTTGTCAACTCTGAAAATCAACTCTTTTTTAAAAAATTATTTGCGCAGACTTTGCAGGTGACCAATTTTTTCAGTTAGAGTCCCTAGGCGTTGACCAAAGTCCTTGGCCTTTTGCCTAGTGTTCTCGGCTGTCACTTAATGTCCTCGGTCAAGAGTTGATACCTTCAGATCCTCATCATTCAATTAGAGTTCTTGGCCATAATGCAAAGTCTTCAGCCCTTAATACCTCTTCGGCCAGATGTAACCACTTCGACCGTTATTCATGTCGGCCGAGCCCCACACGGGAGTGACCAAAAATTCCCAACAATACCTAGATTGGGCTAAAGAAGTTATGTGAATTGACGTGATTTATATACTCGGCATGTGTAAAATAAATTTGAATAATTATTTCTGTATATCAAAATTTGGCAAAAGAAATTGTCAGGATTGATGTGATTCATATATCTAGAATGAGCGAAGGATGAATGCCACTTTATTATCACATCGTGATCTTGAACTGGCATTAGGAAATATTATTCGATGATTTAATATATTATCTATTTATTTTAATAAATATTTAAATAAATAAATAAATATTACCTCAATAAAAATTCTCTTAAAAATAAAAATATATATGAACATATGCCTTTTTTTT
>JAOVVI020009686.1:0-11817 GCA_028571085.2 Nepenthes alata
CCCGCGACACAGGCCCTGCGCCGCAGAGCCGCGGTGCAGGGCCCCTCGTTCCCTGGCTTAGTGCCTTTGGACGAGTAGGAAGGACACTAAAAAGACAATAGAGAAAAATACTACCAAAAATGTTTTGCCTAAAAGAGCCTCTAAAAAGACCTCTCAATATTCTTATTCTCCCACTCTTGAGCCGTTTTCTATTGAGCATACCGCCTCCCCTCAAACTGCTCCCCGCCGACCAACCAATATATCAAAGCCAATCCACGTCAAGTTCAACCTCCGACGCAGGTATCATCTCTATTCTCGTCCATCATCATTTACATCTCTCATCATTTCATCTTTTTATTTGTTAGGAAAAAATTACAGATTTGAGCGTCGGAGAATAAATACCAGAGAGTAAGTCACACGAATCATTTGACATTTTATTTTTTATTGTGGTGCGTAGGATTAGATTATTATAAATGGATATTGAAGTCGCTTTGTTCGACTCACCAATAAAGGTCCAGGTGACTCCCTAATCCGTTCAACAACCCTAATCCCAGGACGCATCAATAATAATTTATACCATAATTTTTCTTTATATTTTTTTAGTGGGAAAGGCAAGGAAAAGTTATGCTAATATATTTATTTCCATAGGCTATGATGAACTCTTCATAATATCTGATTTATCAAATAGTAACATTTTTTTTATATTATTTAGTAACTTTATATTATCAAATATTTTATTATTTTTAAAATTTAGTTTATTATAACCTTTTTTTTTTGAATTCTACTCCGATATTCTTGAATATTTATTTTTGCTAAATTTCATATAATGATTAAAATAATTATAAATATGTTTCACAATAAAAAGAAATTAATTTATTCATTTAATATATGATAAAAGTAAAGTATATGCCGTGAATTGAAAAAAATAAAACTCAAAAGTGCTTAAAATTATATGAGGAAAAGTAAATTAAAAAAGAATAAAAAATATACATATTTAACTATAAAAATAAATCTTATAATTTCTTTTTCTATAATTCTTTTCCTTTGGGATGAGTAAGAGATCAATCTCTTCCTTTATCTTAAATGTTTAATACTGTCATATTCTACTAACATGACAAGAAAAGAATGACTTGAGCACCTCATCTTTTCCTTCCCTTTTTTTCTTTTTGTGCTACTCGTATTTTCAAATTATTTTCCCTTCTCCTTATACCATTTATTCGTCACTTATTTTGTGTTATATATTTTACATTTTAAGTTCTCTTATTTATTTTTTATTATTAGTTTTACCTTTTATTTTATTTTATTTTTATTTAAAACATCTTAAAAAATATTATTTAATTCAAAATATAGATTTTTCTCCCAACAAACTTAATATGTAATATCTGATTTCTAATTAATTATTTTTTTAACAAAATTTCTGATTAGAAATTTTTTTATATACATTTTAGATAGAATTTAAACGTTTAATGAACGCCCCTAGAACACTTATGCATATTTCGGACCAACTGAATGATGTCGAAGGTACACCTATACAATATTCAAGCACAATTTGGTAGATTGTTTACGTCTAAGTTGCGCCTAATATGATACTTATACATTAAGGATTCGAGCGGTGCATAATGTATGCTTGATAGCTACTCGTGTGCCAATTTATTTATATAAATAGCGCTAATATTATTTTTGACCATTTTTTATTGGAATAAGAGAAAGAACAAAAAAAGAGAAGATAAAGAAGAGAGAGGAAGAAAAAAAAAAGATTTTGAAGATATGTTTTGTCATATTTAAATGTTAAAGTAAACATTAAATCTAATTTTTAATTTATTTTAATTTTTCTCCTTTTTTATTTAAATTTGGTGATTTATCATACATGTATATTATATTTTACTTCTCCTACTTTGACTATGAATGTATGCATATAGTTTTACTGATTCTGTTTAGGTTTTATTTTGATTTTGTTAAATATTTGAAGATTTTGCTAGATTTGAATAAAATAAAAAAAATATTTAAGAAATTTTATTTATATATGTATATATTTACAAAACAAAAGTCATGAGAGCTTATATTTAGGCTTTATATGTGATAGTTCATACATGTACTTTGATTAAATCCTATTTTATTATTTATTTTGGTATTTATACTTTTTTATATAGTAAAATATTTTATATTTGTATTTCCTTAAAGTGAAAATTTTATACCTTTTTAATAGGAAGGAGAAGTTTTGGACATTTATTATATCCCCCAATTTGGTAATTTTGTTGAAAACTATTGTTTAGAAAAATTAGATAATTTCACTTATCATCCATGAGTAGTAAAAAAAATAAAAATTGGTCCTACTTAGACGGATAAATTTGTAGACTGCCCGTTTATGGGTCAAAATTGTAATAATTTGGCCTAATATTATTAAAAGTATGTATAAATTTTTTTTTAAAATTAATCTTTTAGTCCTTAATTATTAGATTTAGTATATATTAGATTTTTGACATTTTTTATATTTAATTTGTCATTTAAAATATTTGATTTTGAGATTCGCAAGATTTGGTTGATACTCGGATTTAATCGATTTTGATATTTGAACTTCGAATTTTATGATTTTGGACAATTTTGTACGTTTGGATTTTATAACATTCGTATATAGACGACGAATTTTATGTACAAGAACAATTAAAATATTTTATAATCGGGTATTTGATATAATTGAATATTTAACATGCTGAACCTTTGATTTGTATTGAATTTTTGTATATATTTTATTATTTTTATTTCTTTAATTTAATTTATAGACTTATTTTTTTGTTATATATATATTAATATTTATTGAGTATTTGACTCATAATTTTATTATTTAAAGGA
The DNA here is from genome assembly GCA_028571085.2 of Nepenthes alata. Lineage (NCBI taxonomy): Eukaryota > Viridiplantae > Streptophyta > Magnoliopsida > Caryophyllales > Nepenthaceae > Nepenthes > Nepenthes alata. The sequence goes on from JAOVVI020009686.1 coordinate 2,830, forward strand.
TTATAGATTGCTTGTAGGGGATTTGGATAAGAAAAATCATGAGATTTTATTTATTTTTATTGTGTTAGATTTAAATTTGTGATAGTATTTGTATTTTGGGTGTATATTGAGGAGATCATGTATATACTTATGACAGTTCGTTGTATTTTGATTGAGACTTTTCTTTCATTGTTTTAGTATTGAGATTTTAGTATTATATGTATTATCGGAGATCGATGTTATACGTTTGTATATCTGGGTGGTCGCTTTTCTTGTAATTTATGTAGCAAGTTATTATCGGTATTTTGGAATCTGGATAAATAGTTTGAAATGATCCCATATTTATTATTATGATTACTGATAAGTTTTTTTATTTTTATCAAGTCTGACCCAATGTTAGGTTTTGTATTTGGATGTATATTTTTATGGCTAGAGATTTGATTCAAAATTATAAATTATTACTATTATTTATTACCTGTTATTGATCTAGGATTATGACATAACATTTAAATATTTTTAGGTCATACTAGACAACATCGGTCAACAATTCAATAGGGATGCCACCAAAAAAAATCAATTACTACAATACATTCAACTAATTTTAAAGTTGTTCATTTTTATCAATAAAATATGTACTATTGACAGATAAATACTTTTAATTTAAGCCTAAATTATTTAATAGTTATAGCATGTTATGTTAGTTCATCAATAAATATGGTATTTTGTCTATTGACAACAATCAAATTATAAGATATTATATACAAAAAAATATTACTATAGTCGATATATATTTAAACATTCCATGAGGACATATATCATTATTATCTTTATTAATATGTATTTGTTATTGTGTTAAGGCTTTTTAATATCAAATTCAATACAATATATGCACAAACACACACAAGAACATATATATATATATATATATATATGTATATATTTATTTATTTTTTATTTATGGGTTTAAGAAAAATACTATGGTGAAAAAATTTCTTACTAATAATCTCTAGTCCATAAGTGTGCATTTGCCCTTCTTTATATCATACTCGTATTTTTATTTTCTATTTTGTTATCATTTATTTCTATAATAGGCAGGAACCCTTTTTTTGTGTTGTGTTTTTATTTTTCTTACTTATTTTCTCTCTTTTTTTCCAAATTTTTTTAATTATTTTTTTTAATCTCACTTGAAAAACTATACTTATAAAATTCTCATGTAAGATAATTTTTTATTAAAATTGCAGATTTCTTTCTAATCAAACCAAACCTCCAACTACTAACTTGAAAAATACACTGTCTTACTGAACACAATGAATTAAATTATAACACTAACAATGTTTATCCGTCTAAAATATCTCAAAATAGTTAAAAAAAAAAAAACTACAATTACCTACAAATTCATATTGATTCCTAACTTAATAACATTTTCAATGATCCCACCAATTTAAATTATTTTCACAAGTTTAATCACTAAAAACCTAGCACTTTAGTACCACTTGTTACGATTAAGGACCTACAATATAATCATTTATTATTCATTTTTTTTATGAAACTATGAGAGATAATAATAATATACAATCAAGTACAAAATTTTATAATTAATTTTGGGTAAAGACCATTCTCAATTAAAAAATTATAAAACTTTATGTACTATAATAAGATCTTATAAATAATCTCTACCAAGTCAACTCTTTCATATCAACATGAATGGAGAACCGATTACCACTAACTCTAAACACACATCAATTGTTAATATTACAAGTGTATAAACACTAACATTTGAATAAGAAAATACAATTGAGAAGATAAATAATTAACCAGTAATATATTCCATAATATAAATTTAAACAGTGAACCTAAAATTAGTGAAACATGAAACACAAACAAACCTCAAACAAGTGTTTAAAACTTCCTTATTTTCTTTTCACTCATCTCTCTCTTTGTTGCAGCGTCTCCCCATGTAAAATAACTCAAATCTACCCTAAAAAATCAACTCCCATTTTATACTAAGAGTCAAGTAAAAAGAAAGACAATTCTAATTCTTCTATGATAATAATAAATTTTAAGTCTGACATTTGAATATTAGCTCCTACACCATGGTCATCATTCGAACCTTAACGGTAGAATTTCACCGATGCACATGTGCTCTCCTAATACGCATCAGCCGCAGACATTGTCCGACCAATGCATATTTGCCCATCATGTGTCGTTCACCTATTGCACTAGAAAGCCTTTACTCATATGAACTAATGCACAAACACCGGGCATACGAAATCGTGAAAAGGAATAACTATGTCTAAGCACATTTTTAAACAATTGAAACAAGACTAAAATTGACTGAGCAGTTTCTATAATAAGAAACTTCAAATAATGACAACATTATTAGATCTTGATACTTCTTAGATTACAAATTCTTGATTAGGCAGCTACAATCCTTACCAGGCAGTTTGGAATAATCCTTATCGGGAATCCAATCACTACACTACCTACACCAACCCACCCATCTGAATCTCCTATAAGTTATATGTATCATAATGGCTGGCCCTATAGCATCAATGGGTTAGCCGTAAGGAGTGCAAGTAACAAATGGAATTTTTTTAAAAATTATATTCTTAACTATTATTTTAGTACTAATTCTAATACATGCAAAAGTTTTGTCCAGATAATTATATAAAAATCATATATCACCTCCATTTATGTTTTACACTTTCAAAGGTTTTTAGCATTACATGTGCAATTGTGCATTAATATATGACTCCATACATAGTCAATTTGGCTTACTTTTTTGTAGACAATGATTTTACTACTTAAATAAAATGAGCTAAATTGGAGTATTACCTCAAACCACACCCCCTCTTGCCAAAGATGTAGATATAGGAGATATTTTAGGAATATGTTAAACAAAATTGACAAAACAAATAAAGTTGAGGACAGAATTTTTTTAAAAAAAGGGAAAGAGTTGAGCATATGTTTGGTATTTTTTCCGGTAACAAACCATTATCAATTAATATTTTTTTACTTGGAAAGAAACCCCCACACAAAGACCAATGAGAACTGCACTATAGTCTCTATTATGAAAAACCAGGCATTTCACCACTTGAAATATACATTAGGACACAGGCTTGGCAACCTGTTCAGTGCAGCCAGAAGCCTTCCATTATGGTGCGGCAGGCCAAACAGGGCCAAGGTACGCTTTTGAGCCAAAAAAAAAATAGGGGGATTTTAACTAAATAAGACTTAGGTAACTATTATTCATGCTACATGGGTATGGATATGCTAGTGCACCAGCCAAACTTGGCTTGTATGCCAGCAAAAGCAGGTCAAGCCGAGCAGTGTGAAAAAGATATGCACGCACATAGAAACCTGCTATTCAAGAATCGCCAGATGAGGAAAAAAGAGTGTCTGCGTCTCCTTGCCAGTTACCTAGAGTAGCCAAAGCCCATGTCCCTCTAGATGGTCAAGGGATATTATCAGCTAAGAACCCTAATGTGTGTCCATTTAAAAAATATGGCTCAGTTATTAATCCTACTTTATCTAAGAGGGATCCATTTGAAAAATATCCAATGTTGTCTAGGCTGTTGGGGCCAAATTATAGCCGAGTCAACACCCAACAATTGTGTCTGTGGAATAGGCAAAGATAACAAGGATATTTTGATTGAACACTATTAAATCATCAAATGGTAAGGTCATGTTCATTAGGAGATACAAAGGTATTGATACCAATTTCATTTATAAATAGATGCAAGGGGGATGTTGGTTGTCCATGCACCTATTCATCACCCCTAAAATTACTGTCCAATAATCACAATTTTAAAATACAAAAAATCTAAATATAATCATAAAGAAATCCACACATGTTAGTTCCAATAGCAAGGACAATATGGGACAATGCAGTAGATAGATTTGCATACCTTTCTAATAGCAGCTAAAGTTGGCTGCTGATTTGGTGTCTGGCTTAGCAAATTGTTTAAGAAAAATTGTATAGATCTCCTCACCTGCACTTCAAAAATATAATACAAATTGAGTATCCTAGAAGTATATCACTGAAAAAACAGGACACTAAATCTGACAATCCCCTATATTAGAATGTGTTCCATTTGATGCCATAACGATGACAAATCGCCTGTGGGCTGAAGTGCTTTGAGATCGATGAGGCTTTGCATAACCTGTGTGGCGTGAGTTTATCAGCCTTAGAGTTCAGACTAAGAAGGCAGAGTAGTGAAACTTGATTGAAACTGATATAAGCATATGATCACATGGAATCGTCATTTAGATATAATTTTCTAATGACCAAACTGAGATATTTATGTGGTCATAAATCTAAATTTTACAGATTAGAGAACAAAAGGAATAAGATAACCCACCAGAAGGAAATGGAACGGACTAACTGTTTCACCAAATATATGCACGGTGAGAGATCAAGTCCTTTAAACAATTCCACTTTTTAATATTCTTATGTCTTTCAAGGCACATGATGAGGAACGCAAGCAGTGAGCCAGAGTCATAATGCATCAACAGCCAGTTCCAGTTTCAGTTTTGGAATAGAGTAGTTTAAAGGATTTGCAGCAACTTGGCCACATGCAACATTCCTATATATTTTTCATGCCTTATTTAATGAGAGACTTTATTTCCCGTATTATTCTATGACAAACAAAAAGATGCCAATGGCATATATTACATATCCATTACTTTTAAGTCTCTTACTTAAAATATTACCAATCTGAAAATTCAGGTGAATGAAAGTTGCATCACCAAGGAAAAATAACAAGCTCCAAAGAACATTTTGCAAAGGACTACTAACAATAATTGTTTTCAAGATTAGGACTTCCCCATCAAATAGACGGTCTTTCATTGGGATATTGTTAAGGTACAATCTGATTTTCAGCTAGGCTACAGTTGGGGAATTCAATGTTCATGGAATGGGAGTCAGGACAATTGTGTGGTTACTTCTTACATTAGATGAAGGCCTCACTAAAATAACAATTTAATGCATATCGATGACGTGGTATCGTGATCTCATCGGTGTATCATTGACAAACGTAAGGGTCATTGCGACAGTATGGCTGTCTTGAAACAATTGTAATGCACCTCGTGGCCCGTTTTTATATCTATGGGAGCAATTACTGTTAGCCTTTTTAGTCTCACAAAATAAAATTGCAGGGATCTTCTTGTGTGTTCATGTTTTAAGTTTTAGAAGAATTCAGTTCCTTAGGGTACATACTGAAACCCAAACTTTCAATGCTACAAAAATGTTAGAAACCTTCAAAATGTGCCGCATTATGAGATCAAAAAAGTAATACCTTTTTTACGTCTTTTTCATAAACTGCATAAAATAAATCAAGTAATCTCGTTCAAATGAAAGTTTTAATTTCTCCATCATTCCAAAATCATAATAGATGATTGCTTCATCATCATCAATGGCAAGATTTCCAAGATGAGGATCAGCATGAAAAAAATTCATTTTCAGAATCTGCAGAGATAAAAAGTTTTTTAAAAAATTACTTCACAGTATAATTCATGTCAATAAGATAATTTTAAAATCAACAAGATTGTTTCACAATGATGTATTCAAAGCACCCAAACCCAAAGGTCTTTGTGTCAGTATCTGAACTGTACCACATACTCATATGAGTCCCATATGTCTCCGTAAGTGAATAAATTTTCATAAATTATTAAAAATGTAACTTCTTGGATATGGAAAGAAAGATAGATGCCGAACTCAATATCACCAAAAAAAGATACTTTGCAATTTGAATACACACATGTGAATATAGGATATATCAGATTCAGGAAAAAAGTTGAGTGAAATTGGTAGAAATACGTGAAATTTTCCAAATCAAATTCCAAAAACTTGAACAACACCAAAAATATATATTTTAAGTAAAACAATATTGCAAATAGTGAAGTGGATATGGCATTATAAGGACAAAACTACTCTCTCAATACCTATGAGAGTTCTTTATTTCTACCTTTCCCGCTCTCTTCTCGCACTCTAGCGACAAAAGTCATAGGGTTCAACATAATCATATAAATAATTCTGCTCGGATAATTATTTGTCAATAAGTGTAATATGTTAAAATTATTGATTATATACTGAAAAATACTGCAGCGCTTTCACCGATGTTACAATTTTAAAGGTGTTAACTATCTTTCCATTCTAGTGTACATTAGGGACAAATCACTTAACACCCAAGATATTGCAATATATCTTATTATCACATGCTATAATGCTTGATTACATTCAAGAGGGAAAAAAGGAGGATATCCTTTAAATTGCTGTAATTTGCTTAGGTACTCACATAATCTCGCTGCATTTTATCAATAGTGGAGGTTTCTTTCAAATATTTCTAGTATACAGCACAATCTGCTAGTATTACACAAGTTAAGCCATCCACATATTGAATGTTTAACTTCAATAAAACTAAAAAAATACCCATAAGACTGACTCATCTAGTTAATAATCACCTTAAATTAAAATTATGGAGTAGTAACTTATTCAGCAACCATCACCAATCAACCTATTCACCACTGATACCACAGCGACCATCAACGTATGCTCGAGGGAAGCAATCTTCCTTTTGCCCTCAACAAGCTTAGCCTCCAAGCGCTTATTGGCCTCTCCAGTAGCCTTAAGGGACTCCAGCTCGAAGCAAGTCTGGGCGACACCACCTATGAGCCGACCAAGGTTCCAGGCTAGCTCATGGAACTACAAAGAAAAAAAATCAAGCTGTTAAAGCATGGATGCAAGGAAACTAAAAGGCTTAAGGAATGGCAGAAAAATACCTCGGAGACAAGAGAGCCACTAGTTGAGTTATCCTCTCTAGGTACCTCAGACTCGGCTGGCTCAGTTGCAGCCGTCCCCTGCATTACAGAAACCTCAGCCCTGGCCTCAACGGCATCCTCGGCCCCTGTCTCTACCCCAACAAGTGGAATCCCAGCCACGTCCTCGACCAAGGCTTCATCATGGACCTCGGGAGGGAGCTCTATTTGGCTGAAAATTTAGATTGCAAGGCAAGGGAGCTTAGGAGTCTCAGTGGTGGGCAACTTCGCTACTAAGTTTTTCTCAGCTTCGACAGTCTCAGCGATCGTTGTTGGAGTCATCATGACTGCTTCCTCGGTCAGAGTCGTCTTAATCTCCTCGTTTGTTTGTTCCTCAATAATGTCCTCGAATGGGTTATCAATCAAATATGAGGTCTCTCTAGTAAAAACAGTAAGAATATCAGGTACAGGCTCATAGAGAGGTGGGGCAACAAAAAGTTCTGCGGACAAGCCTACGACCTTAGAGGGCTGCTCCACAAGCTCCACGAGAATTGACGGCCCGACACCCTCAGCTCCTTAGACGGGCCCCTTCTTCCTGACCAGCCGCTTACTGATGGTCTCCTCATCGGACGAGGGATGGTACTAGATGATCACCATGGGACGCTCCAAAGTCTCCGTCTGGTGGTTCTTCTTTGTCCGTTCGGACGACTCTTCAATCCTCAGATATTTGCTCTTCTTCTTCTTCTTCTCTAAAGAAGCTGAAGGGGAGCCAGAGTCCTCAGCCTAGGGCTCCCATTTGGCCCTCTCAATGGACATGGACTTTAGCCACCTGTTATTCTTATTCTCATTGAAAAAACTAAGGTTGCCCAGCAAAAGGTTTGTGAAGTCCTTAACAACAGCCCTTTCCTTTGGCGTGGCGTCCTGACAAAATTGAGACTCCACGTTTTCCCAACTGTTGGAAATGGGCCAGTGCTCATAAACGTTAAGAAAAAAGAATTTGTCCTTCCACCGCTTAGTGGAATCAGGGTTTCTACCGCTGATGGAAAGGAACTTAGGGCGAGGAGTGGCCACAATTCAATCCTTCCCTTGGGTGAACCGCAAAATGGCCTTCAAGGCCACAGCATCAAAAATCTTCTGGTGGCAATGTGCAAAGATACAACATGATACCATATACTTATTGCGTTTGGCTGCAACCTGGCCACAGGAACTCGAAGATCCCTCATCAGCTCAAAAAACTCCAAAGGCATGTGATATCGAAGACCACCATTAAGGTGGACTTCATAAACGGTAACGAAGCCGTCTGTTGAGGTGCAAGCCCTATCTCCGACGTCAATAACCACTATGCCCATCGAGCTTGGGATCCTGTATCGAGCTCGGATGGCTTTAAGGTTGGCCAGAGTCAGCGATGAAGCAAGGTCTTTAACTCCTTGAGCCATCGAGTTGTCTGAAGAATCGAAAAGTGGGAGGAAGGAATCGTCAGAGAAGACTACTCTTCAGGAGCAAATGGCAAGTGGAGAGCCAAAGGAAGGAAAGAATGGGTTTAAACGGCTAGCAAATTCAAAAGATGCGCCTCATTTAATGCCCTGCCACGCATCAGTACCACTATGAAAACTAGAAAATGATGGCATTTTCCTTTCCAAGGCTGCATTTAATGTGCATTTAATACGCTAAGTTAGTGCGTTTTTAATGCACCAAATGGCAGCACAGCACCACGGTCCCGAGACGAGAATCCGCGAACAACACCCGTCCTCATTGATTCAAGCAACGTCCTCGGATGTCTTTATCAGTCGTCAGGCTATAATCACTCTATTAGAAAGCCTCTAACAGAGCCATCCAGGAAGAGTCTGTAGACACTTGACAAGCTAACTCTCAGAAGTTGAAGCGTTTAGACGCGGACAAGAGGGGACATTTCAAAAAATCAAGGCAATTCCAGAGTCGCACACGCTAATGGTTGAGATTCTCGAACCTCTTAGCATGGGAGGCTAGTGGATACCCAAGGTCCACACAAGGAACCCGTTTCCGCGAATTGGGCTTGCGTTTTAAGAGGCCCACGAGGCTAATTTGACCCAAAAGGCCAAGTTAGCCCACAAGAGGCCCGAGAAGTTGGATTCATGAATTTAAGAAGGCTAGAAAGCCAAAAAGTCCAAGAGACTGACGTAGCTTTGAAAGCACAAGACAAAGGGTTAATGCGAAAACCTGAGGACTCTTGTCATTAAAAGTCCACGGACATAACAAAGACTAAAGACCTCGAGG
>JAOVVI020009687.1:0-11795 GCA_028571085.2 Nepenthes alata
CATGGATGCAACTAGTGGTCGTGTGCTGCCGACCTAAAAATGTAGCCGTGGCTTTAGAATGTGTAGCGAACACATTCTTGTCCTCATTCTCTGGCATCGTTGGTTAGTACGGTCTACTAGTCCGGTCCACAAAGATAATATAATGATTAAAATGAATAATGTCCAATCGATGTAACCTTGAGAATCAAGTGATTCTGAATAATGATCAATTAATATAACCGTGAGAATCAAGTGATTCCAGATGTTCCTGTTCCCTCTCCTACTTCATGGGTATGGAGAGTGCTTGTACTCCCCCCCGTTCCAGTTCTGCATGTACCTTCGAGAATTGTGTATGATTATATTTGCTGAGCTGTTAGCTCACTCTTGCTGTTATTATTTTTTCTTCCAAATGAGAACACTTAGCTGGCGCCAGATAGTTAGAGCAATGAGAGGCTTGCTTGAAAAGGTTGGCTGGATGTCGACTGCGCAAAGGATTTGGCCATAGTATTGTATCGGATTGTAGATAGCCACTCAGGGTTGGAAGTGGCTTATTATTGTTATTATTTTATGGTTTTATTATGCTTCCGCAGGTTTTGATGATGTAGTTATGCTTCCGCATTTGTATTGATATATGTGCTTTGTTTTATTTAGATGGCATCTCTCTAGATCTAATACGGTAGAGTAGGAGTACTGTATTGGAGTCATGGATGATATGGCAGATGTTGTGATCCTGTGTGATGTGTTGTAGGCTGTGTGTAAGCCTTTTGTTGGATGTGTGCTTGTACAGGATGATTTTGAACAGGTTGTACCATTGGTTTTTCGTCCAGTTGCAGAGGAAACTCTGCCGAAATTTCTATAGAGTCCATAGGTTAATTATGGGCCTTAGTTTGTGTTGCCATTGATGGTGGTTATTCATTGGAGAATAATCCGGTCCTTCACAGAACCAGTCACTCACTGAGCCAGAACGATGCTCTTCCCCTTATCAGTTGTTCTATCCTTCTTGGACGGTCCAGAAGATCCCACATTTGATCCAGCACTAAATCCCGCCCAGCTAGTGGTCCTCTTTGCATAAAATTTCTCTGTCTCTGCTTCCTTCTCGTAAATCACTACCATATCCAGAATTTCAGCATAAGTCTTGAGCTTCAAGATTGATAGTGACTTCCTAATATCGTCCCGTAGCCCTTGCTGAAATTTATTTACTTTCCCTAAGTCATCCTCACATAATAGTACAAAAATCAAGACAACTCAGTAAATTTTATGTCACATTCTATTACAGTCATATTTCTTTGCCTCAGCCTCATAAAAACCTGCTCTTTCTGATCTTGGAGGACGGATAGAAAATATTTCTCTTCAAATGCATCCTTAAAAATCTTCCGTGTGATTTCTTCATCAGGCACTCCTAACACCCTCTTTCTCATACTCCACCAGCTATCTGCTTTACCTTCCAGCTTATACACCGTGAAGGCAACCTTCTCCAAATCTGTACACAGGATCACAGCAAAAATCTTCTTCATTCTCTTTAGCCACACATCCTCTTCTGTCGGATCAGGTTCACCCAAGAATCCCAATGCTCGCTTTGCTGTAAATCTTTCATAAGTCATAGGAGCAAGAAATGTCGGGGCTGGCTTAGGTGCAGGGATCAGAGCCATATGCCTCTGCTCGATGGATTCCTCTACATTCGTCATTCTTTTCAACAAGTCCACACATGCACCCTCCCGATCGTGGGAAGTATTGGCACCACCGCAGTTATTTCTTCTATTCCTTCTACTAGCCATCCTATAATCAAGGAAAACACAACATTATAACCTCACAAAATCAGTTAAATGAAGAGATATTCAATAACTTAATGAAATTTAAATCTAGTCCTAAGGACAAATTCCTAAAAGTCCTAGTTACCTTAGCTACCCCGACCTATTCCCACAGAAATTCAGTACAGAAATTCGAACCTATGCTTTTGCCCTTGTATCGATCAATTTCTAAGGCATCTCATTTCTCTAATACCAATTGTGACGGAGTCAGGTTTTTTTATCCTCAGTTGATTCCGTCATTCAGAATTGGAACAAAAGCCCAAGTCTCACTCAAGGTTCTAGAAAAAAATAGGTAGAGTTTTTTTCTAAAATTGGGCTAAACATAAATTAAAACCTGTATAACAAACAAGTACGTGCACTCAACTATCCGTTTATACCATAATTTTCCTACAACATGTGTTCAATGGACCACAGATGCCATCCATGGCTTTAATACAACAATCCTATCTACTATATCAGAATTTAGACGAGAGATACAAAAATGAGAAAGTATATAGTGGAAGCAAAACTATAAACCTACGGAAGCACAATTTTCTATTTCATCACATACATTACATATATTCTATATACAAAAATCCAAGGCATAAGATCCATATACAAAATTATATATCAAAATCAGGTCTTTACGTCCAACTGTTTCTCCTAGATAACTTTAAATACTTCAGATCTCCAAAGTCCTTGAGCTAAGCTTTAGATTACTCCTTCTTGTCTGGTACTAGTTCTACAGTCTCATCTGGAGGGTGAAAAATAGTAAAACAGTGAGTCGAGGCCCAGCAAGGTATATGTAGGCTTGCAGTAAAACTTTTATGCAAAATAGAATTCAGTAAAATGGATACAAATGCATGTTAAAGTATAAATACTATAAAGTAGTGATTTACAAAAACTATAGCAGAATATGATGCAGAAAGTTACAGAACTATTAGGAAACAAAAACACTTATTTTTTGGAAATTAGAAGTCAGTGTCATCATGCTTCGTTAATAATAAATTAATAAGACATGCTTCAGAAAGTAGAAATTGATTTCAATTCTATAGATTATAGAAAATCTCTTTTCTATTAGTAAAGGACCCAACCAGTAGACCCTACTAGTATAGGGGGCCAATATTTGAGGATAGATTATTTTTGCACACAATCAAAGCCAGTAATAATTGTCTTATCTCATGGGACATCCCTTCTCGCGGGATTCAGTACAGTACGCTGACCGGTAGCAGTAAACTACCCTGTAGGTTAACACCCTGAGGAAGGGCGGACCACATATAACTCCATGGACAGAGTTATCCTCAATTACCACCATAAGTTCTAAGACATGCCGGAAAATCTAACCTGCCTGTATATCAGTCACGGGTCCTAATTAACAGTATCAGAAATATTTTTCCTTCTTATTTCATAACTGAAAACCATTTTCAGTTTTTGAAATTAGTCAGAGTTTCACAATAACTTTTCAGTCAGTTTCAGAATATACAGTAACAGTTTAAAACCCTTCAGTTTCGCTTCAGAAGTCAGAAATTTAACAGGATGTTTCCATGTAAAATTTCCAGATACAAATCACAACATGGGCATTACTTCGTTACAAATCAGTATTTACAAGTCAAAAAGTATGGATTATAATCACCCAATCCCTTCATTTTAGTGCTTAGGGTTTCCCTAAACCTTTCAGACATGTAACAGATACCAAAAACATGTATATGCATGAAAATGAAGCCATATATCATAATACATATACAAAATCTTTAAATTTAACTAAAAACCCCCAATTTTTTGAATTAGGGTTGAGACAAATCTGTCCGGACAAAATATGAATGCCAAAACCTAACTTAAACATGAAATCAAAGCCACAACTTACAATAGTCATGCATAATTACAAGGTTTAACCATAAACTTGTAGGAAATATACATTATCCATGCAAGACATGAGAAACGAGAGTTTTAGAGCATAAAAATGGGGATAGAGATATCAAAATGTAGTAAAAATTAGGAACAAGGTTGGAGGTACACTTGCCTTCGCCTGATATACCATTTTCCTAACTTTAAACGGGTGAAAATTGGTGAAAAGGGCCTTCCTTTATCTTTTTCTTCCTGTCCTCCTTCGAGCTCTGCTGCTTCGTGGCTGCCAAAAATACCCCCTTCACCTTTTTAAAACAAAACGAAAGCAGGTCGGTGGTTGAGAATTGCGCCTGCCCTCGAGTGTGTGGTAGGTGCGCAGCACCCGACGAGCAGACCCTTACTGTATTTTGGCGCCTGCTACCACGCTCAAGTGCGTGGCGGGTGCCCGGCTACTGTGTGGCTGATCAGTACACAACAGCCAATTTTCCACTCTTTTTATTTCTAAAACTCATTCTCCGATTAGCATGTTTTGGGTTGAGGACCTCACAATTGGTGAATCAATATCCTTAGAATAAGTAGAAGGGAGGATTCCTAGTTAGAACTGCCCTCTTATTATTCAAAGTCAGTATTTGGAAGTTTTTGTTGAGAAATTGTGGAAGCGGTCTCGGGAGATAGGTTTGCCTAATAAATTAATAATCTGAATGGTTATGTCCTGATGAAGGCTCACTTTAGAAATGGTAAGTGGATAAGCTTGTTTGCAGCTTATGTAGATGGATTTCGGGTGGACAACAGTACTGGTAATAAAAGTTATGGATTTATAGACTTAATATGTTTTGGTGCCTTAAAGGACATGAGAAAGGAAAATTTTGAGTAGGCTCAATTGCTTGAAAGATAAAATGCCATATTCCTATGTTTAGAAGTAGGATTGTGTCTGGAATGCTGTGACTATGAAATTCTGAGATAAGGAAACCCAGGTGGGTTCGTGCTAGGACGACCCACTAATCATGATTATAGAGGATGTTTTTAGGTTTAATCAGTGGGCATATTGGTATGCCAATAAGATTTGAAATTGTTCAGTGTAAAAGTTTTGAGACTCTGAGGTTGCAAATTGTCAAGGCCTTGAAATTTTGGGTAATGATCTAAAACTGTATCAAAATTACGATTACTGTTATAGCCAGGACTTTTGTTCTGTGGTGAATTGAGGATCTGTGAGGATTATTTTGATGTTATGGCTATCTCAAAATCAGTTTTAATTAAGATTACTGCGTAAATTAGGTGTTAAAAATGGAATATGTGTTTGATGAAGATGTCGATTTGAGGATATGCAAATGAAATTGAGAAAATGCAAGGTATTTCTCCCTTAAAATTTAAGTGTGATTCAAGGCTTGTGTCAGAATCTTAACTGAGTTTGATGAGGAATTAAGATATTAGATCAAAACAAATGGTGGTGTTGAAATCACAATTAGATGATTTGAACTTGCTGATTTATCAGAACGCGCGGCGGAGGAGTGATAAATCTATATATATAACATGGTTTTAAGTAATGTTTAGAGGAGATGCTCAACCTTGAGGTTTAATATGAAATGAAATGAGGTATTCTACTTGTTTAAGATTCGGAATTAAGTTAGAAAGGTAATTAATGAAATAGGTTTGTCTCCAAACTTAGTGAATTTGGATTCGGAATGTACGTGTCCAATAATGAGGATCAAGGTGATGTTCAAGGAGTGACAGAACATATTATTTTTCCTCAGTTAATTCCGTCATTTAAGAACAGGAACAGAAACCTAAGTCTCACTCAAGTTCTCAGAAAAAATGGGCAGAGTTTTTCCTAAAATCAAGCTAAATAAAAATATAAACCTGTATAGCAAACCAGTACAAGCACACAACTATCTATTTATACCATAATTTTTCTACAACATGCAATCACATGACCACAGATGCCATCCATGGCATTAATCCAATAATCCATCTACCATATTAAAAGTTCATGAGTGAGATGCCATCTAAGACCTTAAAGAACATCCCAAAAACATAAAGCAGATGATAAACTATTAACCTGCAGAAGCAGTGTTTCCTGTTCATCACATGCATCATATACATTTCTATACATAACCCATATATACATAAATATTCATAAGCATAAAAGAACCATGTATCAAAATTTGGATCTTTACATCCAACAGTTTCTTCAAGATGACTTCAAAATACTTCAGAATCCTCAAAAGTCTTCAGATTGAGTTGTAAGTCACTCTTTCTCATCCGATACCAACTCTACAGTCTCATCTGGAGGGGAAAAAATAGTAAAACAGTGAGCCGAGGCTCAGCAAGGTACAAAAACATGCAGTGAGTTTCAGAATGCAGAACAATAATGCATTTATATTAAAGCGTTAAAGAATTTAATGTCAGGATAGTTCAAGGAAACAAAATAAGCCTAATTTGACATTAAATCAAGCTTCGGAAATCAGAAGATAGTAAAATATGCTTCCGTGCAGGATATCTATGCAGATAAATAGTAGCAAGAAAGTACTTACTGTGACGGTGGTAGAACGGTACATGAAAGTAGAGAAGGCTCAATATAATGAAATCAAGCTTCGTAAATCAAAAATCAGGAAACAGAAGTCAGAAATCAAAATTCGATATCTAATTAGTGAGTTATAGAAAATCCTTTTCTATCAATAAAGGACCCTACCAGTAGACCCCACTAGCGGTGGGGGCAAATAATCGATGATAGATTGTGTTCACTCCACACAATCTATGGCCAGAAACAGTCGTCCCATCTTGTGGGACATCCCTTCTCACGGGATTCAGTACAGTACGCTGGTCGAAAATAGAAAACTATCCTCTAGGTTAATACCCTGAGGAAGGGTGGACCACATATAACTCTATGGACAAAGTTATCCTTGATTACCACCATAATGTTCTAAGGCATGCTGGTAATCTAATCTGACTGTATCTCAGTCACGGGTCCTAATTAATAGTGTCAGAAATATTTCTTCCTTTTTATTTCATAACTGAAAATACCTTTATGTTTCAGAAATCAATCAGAGTTTCACAATAATTCTTCAGTCAGTTTCAGAATGCACAGTGACGGTCTAAAACCCTTCTGGTTCTCTTTAGAATATACAGTATAAGCTCAAAGCCCTTCAGTTTTGCTTCAGAAGTCCACAGTAATTTATCAGTAAAAGTTCGTGTAAAAATTTCAGAAATAATTTATACCAGGAGCTTCATTTCAATACCAATTAACTTTTATACAACAAAAGTTATGGGTAAAAATGATTAAACCCCCTTCATTTTGGTACCTAGGGTTTTGTCTAAACTTCCGGATGATAAACGGACACTTAACACATGAATTTTCATGAAATTGAAGCCAGATGTTGTAGTATATAAGTATAAACATTAACTCTTCTGTGAGTTACAAAATGTACAGTGATGGTCTAAAATCCTTCAGGTTCTCTTTAGAATATATAGTATAAGCTCAAAGGCCTTCAGTTTTACTTTAGAAGTCCACAGTAATTTATCAGTAAAAGTCAGTGTAAAAATTTCAAAAATATTTTATACCAGGAGCTTCATTTTAGTACCAATTAACTTTTATACAACAGAAGTTATGGGTAAAAATTATTAAAACCCCTTCATTTTCGTACCTAGGCTTTCGCCAAAATTTCTGGACGATAAACAGACACTTAACATATGCATTTTCATGAAATTGAAGCTAGCTGTTGTAGTGTATAAGTAGAAACACGAAATTTGTCCTAACAATTTATAGGAATAGGCTTTATTTATACAGAACTTGGACAAACTTGCTTTTAGAGTATAAATAATATTTTTGAGGTACAGAAAAGAAGTAAAAATGGAAAATAGCATCCGTGGTACACTTGTCTGAGCTTGATCTATAGTTACTATGACTCGGATCGAGATTGGATGGTCAATTTTTTCCTTTTCTTTCTCTTCTCTCCCCTTCCTCTCTTCTCTCCTTTGTTGCTGTCATGGGTTTGCTGAAAATAAAACCCCAAAACCCTTATTTCCCATTTAAAACACGAGAGAAAAGAGCCACGTGACTGGGCCCACGACTGACACTCAAGCGCCCATCGAGAGCATGGTGAGCATAGGGTTTCTGCCAGGCCTTGCTCGAGCTCCTAGCGAGAGCATGGTGAGTGCAGGGTTTCTGTCGGGCCTTGCTCGAACTCCAAGTGAGCGTACGGCGAGTGTAGGGTTTCTACCGGGGCTTGGTTTAAGCGCGCATCGGGAACCAAGCTAGCACGCCCTTACTGGATTTTGGGGCCTACTGCCGCACTCGAGCGTGCAGTAGGTGCCCAGCTATTGTGTGGCGGATCATTATACAACGGCCAACATTCCACACTTTTTACTTCTAAAACTCTTTCTTGCATGCATATTCAGCCTCATCTGGATTATTATTATTTTAATTACCCATAAATTATCATGTTTTGGGATCAGGACCTCACACACTACCCCACATAAGGAAATTTCATCCTTGAAATTATATAGAGCTACATACCTCAAGAAAACAAGTGGGGATATTAGATTCGGATCTCCTCTTCACGCTCCCAAGTGGCCTCCTCCGGTGAATGATTCCTCCAAAGTACTTTCCCTAGGGGAATGATTTTTGTGCATAACCTCCGATCCTTTTGATCCAGAATCTATGGCGGCTCCTCAACATAGGATAAATCTTTGTTGATAGTCAAGGATCCATATTAAATCACGTGCGCAGGATCGTGGACGTACTTTTGAAGCATCCATAAATGAAATACATCGTGTATGCCCATCAGACTAGGTGGTAAAACCAACCTGTAGGCTACCTCGTCGATCCTTTCCAAAATCTCAAAAGGACCAATGCACCTTGACTTCAGTTCTCCCTTCACTGCAAATTGAAATGTTCCCTTGGACGGTGAGACTTTTAGAAAAATAATGTCTCCTACTTCGAAGCTGAATTTTGTCCTCCTTCTATCTGCATAACTTTTCTATCTTCTTTGAACAACCTTCAGATTATGATAGATCAGTTTAATTTTCTCTGCCGTTTCCTTCACAATCTCAAAGCTCAAAATCCTTTTATTTCTAATCTCCTCCCAATGAATCAGCGACCTGTATTTTCTCCCATACAAAGCCTCAAAAGGCGCAATGCTAATACTAGTCTGATAACTGTTATTATAAGCAAATTCAGCCAGTGCAAGATAACTGTCCCAAGTTCCTTTCATTTCCAATACGAAGGCCCTCAACATATCCTCAAGAATCTGAATGGTACGCTCAGACTGGCCATCAGTCTGGGGGTGATATGCAGTACTAAATTTTAACTCTATCCCCAGTTTCCTATGAAAACATTTCCGAAACCTCAAGAAAAAATGGGGATCTCTATCAAATACAATGGAGGTAGGAACTCCATGAAGTCTCACAATCTGATTCACATAAAATTGGGCCAGTTTGTCACGTGAACAGGTCATCCTGATCGCCAAGAAACGGATTAATTTTGTCAGCCGATCAACTATAAACAAAATGGCGTCATGATTCCTATGATCCTCGGTAAACCCGATACAAAATCAATAGTAACATCTTCCAAGTTCCTGCTCGGGATCGGCATAGACTGTAATAATCCAGAAGGTTTCCTCCTTTCAGCCTTCAGTTGCTGACACACAAGATATTTCTCCACATAAGCCATAATATCTCTCTTCATGTTCCTCAACCAAAAAGATTTCTTTAGGTACTGATACATTTTTTTTATTCCGAGGTGGATGCTATATCTAGACTGGTGGGCTTCCTTCAAAATCATCTCTTTCAGTTACCTATCATCTGGTACACATAGTCTGTCTCTAAACCTCAATACTCCATCAGTCTGAACATTGAAATCAGCTCGAGAGTCCCTACTCAGATCACTTACAATATCCACAAGGAACGGATCATTTACTTGCTTCTCCTTTACCTCATTAACTACCTCCGGTTGGATTTGAAGATAAGATAGGAGCATCCTATCACCCTTAGCACAATGTTGGATCTCACATTGCTTCAGATAATCCAACATTTTTATCTGCTTGATTTGCAATTGAGCAACATACCCCGATCGGCAACTTAATGCGTCCGCAACCACATTGGCCTTCCCAGGCTTAAACTGTATCTCACAGTCATAATCCTTTAAGAAATCAAGTCACCTCCTTTATCTCATATTAAGCTCATTCTAAGAAAATAGATACTTTAGACTTTTGTGATAAGAATACACAAGAAAATTTTCAAGGCAAACACCAAAGTAACTAGCTCCAGATCATTGGTCGGGTAGTTCTTCTTATATACTTTCAGTTGTCTAGACCCATAGGCTACAACTTTACCATGCTGCATCAGTACACAATCTAAACCTGCCTTAGAGGCATCACAATACACCTTAAAGCCTCCTAAACCCTCTGGAATAACCAATACTGGAGCCATAGTCAAACAATCCTTCAGCTCCTGAAAACTCTGATCATATTTCTCAGTCCATTCAAACTTAACCTCCTTCTTCAACAATTGAGTCAGGGGCATAGCAATCTGAAAAAAATTCTCTACAAATTTCCTATAATAACCTGCCATGCCCAGAAAACTTCCTACTTCAGTCACAGAAGTCTCCCTACTCCAGCTTGTAACAGCCTCCACCTTCTTTGGATCCACAGAAATACCACCATTAGAAATTATATGTCCCAAAAACATCACCTAATCTAGCCAGAATTCACATTTACCCAGCTTAGCGTACAACTTTTCTTCACAGAGCACTTGAAGTACTATCCTAAAGTGAGTTTCATGCTCCTCATAGTCCTTTGAATAGATTAGGATATCATCGATAAAAACCACTGCAAATTTGTCTAGATACGACCTGAACACCCTATTCATCTGATCCATAAAAGCAGCGGGAGCATTCGTGAGGCTGAAAGGCATAACAAGGAACTTGTAATGACCATAACGTGTCCTAAACGCAGTCTTAGCTACATCCTCTGGCTTAATCCTCAACTGATAATAGCCAGACCTCAAATCAATCTAAGAGAACACGTGAGATCTTTGAAATTTATCAAATAAATCATCAATACCTAGCAGAGGATATTATTCTTAATCGTGATTTTGTTCAAATCACGATAATCAACTCATAACTGCAAAGACCCATTGTTCTTCCATACAAACAATACCGGTGCTCCCCAAGGAGACACACTCGGCCTAATAAAACCCTTGTCTAACAATTTCCTGCAATTGTAACTTTTAACTCCTTTAATTCAGTTTGAGCCATACGATAAGGGGCCTTAGAAATCGGACTAACACCGGAATCAATAGTAATTTCAAACTCAATCTCCTGGTGTGGGGGTAATCTAAGTAACTCCTCCGTTAATACATCCTTAAAATAACAAATGACTAGGATGTCCTTAGATGGCATACTATGACTTCCAATGGTGTAGGCATATACCAGGTAAGATTTACACCCACTTTTCATCAGATGCTTGGCGTTCAAAGCAAAAAGAAACACAGGCATCTCATTCTTCCTAATGCATTGGAAGAAAAAGGATTCCATCCTAGGACTATCAAAACAAACTCTCTTCAGAAAATAATCTATACTGGCATGGTATTTAGCCAGCCAATCCATCTTCTGAATCACATTAAAATCACCCATGTTCAACAATACCAAATTCACAACCAAATATTTTCCATTCACCTCCACCATACATCCAGGATAAACAACATCAGTAATCACATGGGATGCAGTGGGGGTACACATAGACAATTCATAATCCAATATACATGGGACAGTTACAACACAGCATGCAAACCGTGGAGAAATAAAGGAGTGGGTAGACCTCGAATCAAATAAGATAGATACAGGAACTCCATAAATAGAAAGAGTACCTTCCATGATATTTGGAGATACCTTCGAATCCTGAATAGTCACTATGAAGGCCTTTGCTGAAACAGTAGGCTTCTTTCCCTCTAGCCTCAGAGGTAACAGACAGTCTTTCACCATGTGGCTCTGCTATCCACATCTAAAGTATGCTCCCATTGCCCTTCGACATGCTTGCCCTAGATGTTTTCTCCCACAGAAAGTATAATTTGCAGTCGATGCTCTAGAACAAGTCACTGACTGAGCCGGTACAACACGTTTTCCCTTATCAGCCATCCTTACCTGCTAGGATGATCCTAAAGATCCCACAGAAGATCCAACACTAATTC